>RJWJ010006583.1:24754-61545 GCA_004363605.1 Indri indri | reverse complement strand
TTGGAATCTCCTGATAAAAGTGTCTTTTGTATGCTAATGAGATGACTGGTTGGTGGTAGAGTAGGGGTTAGATAGCTTCCAGAGGGGGGCTGGTCACCAGAAAGACCAAGGCATGATTATTGTGACTTTCAGCACCACTTCCCAACCTCCAGTGAGGGGAGATGAGCTAAAGATTGAGTCGATCATCAATGACCAATGATTTAATCAATCATGCCTATGTAATGAGGTCTCCATAAAAATCCAAAAGGACTTGGTTTGGAGAGCTTCTGGATAGCTGAACATGCAGAGGTGTAACTGGCTCCATGAACAAATTTCAATGCCTACTGTATATTTTTTGTAATCCTCTCCCTTGACTAACCACTTGACCTTTTGAGTTGTTTCCCAGAAATGGCATATTTTCTCCAAAACAGAGGAGCTGAGATTCTAAAGGCCCCTGGGCAGACTTCCCAAGCCAAGACTCACCATCATCCTTTACAACCTGCCCCCAATGCACATAGCCCCTTATTGGTTATACCACATGTCTGAAGGCATGTGGCCCCTCGTTTAAAAGTCCATGATCTCTGTTAGTTGGGAGATTTGAGACAGCTTCTCTACCATCTTTTTCATATTAAAAATTCCTTTTTTCCTTGGCAATCCTTGATGTCTCAATAATGGGATCTTGGTGCTAACTGGACCTAGGCCAACACTCTCTTGCAGTTTTGATGACAGAGGTACCTGGAAGGCGGCAAGCCTGGAGATGACATGGAAGCCCTGCACCCCTTCCCACATGCCTTGCCCCAGGCATCTCTTCCATTTGGCTATTCATCAGTACCCTTTGTAATGTCCTTTATAATAATGGGTAACTGTAAGTAAAGTGCTTCCCTGATTTCTATGAACTGATCTAGCAAATTAATCGAACTCAGGGAAGGGGATCATGGAAACACCAATTTATAACTCATCAGTCAGAAGGACAGCTCACCACCTGGAGCAAAATTGGCATCTGAAGTAGGGTAGTCTTGTGGGACTGAGCCCTTAACCTGTGGGATCTGACACTGTTGCCAGGTGACAGTTTCAGAATTGAATTGAATCACAGGACACTCAGCCGGTGTCTGCTAGAAAACAGAATTGCTTAGTATGTGGGGAGAAATCCCCACACATCTGGTGTCAGAAGTGTTGTGTTGAGTGGTATGTAAGAATACAAAAACACGCTTCAGTATTTTCTTATTTCGGAGGTATACTGACCTTATTTCTGTCAATAAAGGACTCCAAAATGATTCAGATAAAATACATAGACAGTTAAGAGTCTTTTATCATGAGGTAAAAACACCCTTTCCAACTTAAAAGGGAATTGTAGAAAATGCTACTCTTTTGTGAAGTGATGTTAAACTGAAATTCTATTTTTTAAACACCAGCGAAGGTGACTATATTTTATTCTCTAAATTGTACACATATATTTTATATGTATTTTCCTTATAGATGACATATTTTATAATTTTTAAAAAGCTAAGTTAAAGAATGTGTTGGGATAAAATTTTTGTAAGATTGCTCATTTTGGAAATGCTATGTGATTTTCTTAATCATAGCCCTGATATTGGACACGTAGGTTTTTCCAATTTTTCTCTAAATACTGCTCTCCTGAACATACTTGTGAGTCAATATTTCATTACATTTCTGGTTATTTCTTTCAGATAAATTCTTGTCAGAATCACTAGGTTAAAGGTATAAACATTTTTTAGAATTTTGATACCGTAATTTTCCTTCTAATATTACCTTCCTACCAGTAACATCTGAATAAATCTCATCAGCAGTATGTAGTATCATTTTCTTAAATCTTTTCTAATCTAATAAATGAAAACTAAAATCTTAATATCTTTGTATTTCTTTGGTTACTGGTGAGATTAAACATCTTCTAATATGGTTATTAGCTCTTTATATATTTCTTTCTTGAACTGTCAGTACTTATTCTTTGCCCCCTGTTTTTTTGGTATTTTTAATCAATTTTAAGTTCTTTAAAAGAGAAAATTATTAACTCTGTCTAGTTTTATTATAATGTTTTATTTGTTTTGCTTTTTACGTGTAGAAGTTTTAAATTCTTATGTGGTCAAATCTATTGAGCTTTTTATAATTTTGTTCCTTCTTTTCAAGCTTAGAAATTGCTTACTAGTCCAATGATAAGTCAAATATTACAATCTTGTGTAAGAATGAGCCATAGTTTTTATTTTGGGCTATATTTTTTCAGGTTTTAGTATTAGATTATAAATTACTTTATCATATAGAATAGCTTAATATACTTTTCTAAGCTTTGTATCAAATTATAGTATAATTTCCTCAAGATGCAATTTGTACTCACCCACGAAATCAGCTAATTTGTATTTTAGGTGCATCACTGTCAAATGTTATTCAGTCTAGAGTTCATCCAGAATTGAATATTTCACTTTTGAATTCCATGTTTATCATTCCCATGACATAGGCTTAAAAGGATTTAGCTAGCCACCTTTTTAAAGAATGGTAACTTTTACAAAGAGACATTTTCCTTTTTTATACATGACACACATATAATGTATAAAAGTACATTACAGGGAGAATCTCTAGTTAATAATTATACTACTGAGGTATTCAGTTCTGAAGCGTTATTAAGGGCAATCAGTCAATCTGTTTAATGTTTTCAGATCCATATTTCATATATATATTTCACATATTATATATATTTCCTATCTCTTAGGAAAACAGATACCACATTTACTCTATCTGTATATAGTCCTATGCTATGGGCTAAACTGTGTCCCCCCAAAATTCTTCTGTTGAAGTCTAACGCCCAGTACCTCACAATGTGACAATTTGAAGATAGGGCCTTTAAAGAGGTGATTATGTTAAATAAGAAGAAATTTGAACACACAGACACACCAGGGATGCACACACACAGAGAAATGAGCATGTGAGGGCACAGCAAGAAGGCGGCCACCTGCAAGCCTTGTTGGAGAGAGGCCTTGGGAGAAATCAACCCTCTTGACACCTTAATCTTGGACTTTTAGCCTCCAGAACTCAATAAAAACAGAAATAAATTTCTGTTAATGTCACCCAGTCTGTGGGACTTTGCTATGGCACCCAGGCAAATTATTAATAATACATCCTTCCTGCTCCACATACCCTCGAAATGCCCGTTTGACTTGTACAGTCCTTCTGCAGGTCCTTGACAGAGTTCAATCGAAATTCAAGATTTTGCTACAGCACCAAGAATTAAGAATAAGACTTTCCCCATAAATAATAATGTTAAGCAGAAATCCAGTGAAGAAAGCATAATCTTTCAACAAATGGTAATAGAACCACTAGCCATCCACACACAAAACAAAAAAAAAAATTACTCTAGATACAGATCTCACACCTTCCATGAAAATTAACTCAAAATAGATGAAGGACATAAATGTAAAATGCAAAACTATAACATTTCTAAAAGATAACATAAGAGAAAATCTAGGTGACTTGGGTTTGTTGATGACTTTTTAGATATGACACCAAAATTAAAATCCATGAAAGAAAAAATTGACAAGTTGGACTTCATTAAAATTAAAAGCTTTTCCTCTGCACAAGACGCTGTTAAGAGACTGAAAAGACAAGCTACAGACTGGGAAAAATATTTGCATAACACATATTTGATAAAGAACTTGTATCCAAAATATACAAAGAACTCCTAAAACTCAACAATTTAAAAGAAAGCAACTCAGTTACAAAATGGGCAAAAGGTCTAATAGATACCTCAGAGAAGATACATAGATGGCAAATAAACATATGAAAAGACCAACATCATTTGTCATTAGGGAATTGCAAATTAAAATAAGATACCACTACACATCTACTAGAATGGCAAAAATTCAAAACAGTGACAACATCAAATGATGATGAGGATGTGCAGTAACAACTCTCATTCCTTGCTGATGGAACGCAAAATGGTACAGCCATTTTGTAAGACAGGCTGGCAGTTTCTTACAAAGCTAAACAGAGGCTCACCATATGATCCAGTAATTGTACTCCTAGGTATTACCCAATGAGTTGATAACTTATGTCCACAAAAAAACATGCACACATGAAGGTTTTAAGGTAAAATTAGATGAGCAGACTTATTAAAAGCTTTTTATTTTAAACACAATTTTCAATTAAAAGGCCTTTGCATGAAGGTACCCACTTAACTGTAGTATATGAGAAACCACATGTGATAATTATTTCCCTCCTGACTCAGAAAGCATTTATTTTTTATTTCTAATTTTGGGGCAGTATTGAGGCAAAAGGAAGTCTTAACGTCAAGCAAGGGCAGGTACTTTTCACTTGCATTTAACTACACAGTCATATATTTCCCTCTTCAAAGGTTTCTTTTCATTCTCACTACTGTCTTGATTTCCTCTCTGCGTTTCCAATACCTCCTTCACCCTCCAGCATCTTTTTGTCTTACCTCCTGAATTTTAAGGTTCATTTTACGTTTTGTGGTCTTAAATTCCTCTTCAACAATGGCTGCATTCTTCTAAAAGTAGAAGGAGAAAAGGTTCTAAATAATCTGAAATGACAGGAAAAAATTGTCTATAGGTATATTAGTTCAAATTTAGGCTTTTTTCTGACAACCTATAAATGCTATTGTTAATATGGTTATAAATACTCCTTACTATAAATCTGAATTATTACAATGAGTTGTTTAAAAAGTTATTTTATTACTTTGATTCATGACTTCTATCATATCTTCTTTTATATCATAAACAGTGATTAATCACACCCAATTCTATGTAAAATTCAATAATCGAAGGACAATCTAGTAATTGACAGACATTTTTCTTACAGGACATATTTCTTTTTTTTTTTAAGAACTCAGTTTTTTCTAGCTTAAAATATTATTCATGATTGGGAGTTGAGGATGAAAAACACAGCTTTCACTACTTATTCTCTTTTTTAACATTATTAATGGCCCACAATCCCAGATGTAAAACCTCAGAGTCATCTTTGCCTCCTTTCCTGCCTTCAACCCCTATCTAATACCATATTCTAGCATATCTTTGTTCACAGAATATCCCTCTTTCCTTCAAAATGCCATAAGCCTAGATCAGACCTCCTTAAGCTCCTGCCTCAAATAATGCAATGGGTTCCTAATTGGTTTCCCCGCCTCCAAATTCTTCTCCCTATAATTGGTACTCTATAACACTGCCAAATCGGTTTTCCTGTTTTCGTTATTTCCATATCGAAAATCTTAATCACTCCCCATAGGATTAAGCCCAACTACTGATTATTCTTGATTTTGAGATGCTCCATAATGTGATCCCTAGCTAATTATTTATTTCCCACACACAAATCCTCACTTCTGTCTGGCTAGTTTATACATAACTGCACCAGTAGAAAGATCTAGGTTCAAACCTGGGTTACAGGAAGAAGACAGGCATGTCTGTTCTTAGACAAGTGACTTCTCCCAGGGTCCCAGAACTCTTATTGTTAAAAATAGGGACAATAGGCCGGGCGCGGTGGCTCACGCCTGTAATCCTAGCACTCTGGGAGGCCGAGGCGGGCGAATCGTTCTGAGCTCAAGAGTTCGAGACCAGCCTGAGCAAGAGCGAGACCCCGTCTCTACCAAAAATAGAAAGAAATTAATTGGACAGCTAAAAATATATATAGAAAAAAAACTAGCCGGGCATGGTGGCACATGCCTATAGTCCCAGCTACTCGGGAGGCTGAGACAGTAGGATTGCTCGAGCCCAGGAGTTTGAGGTTGCTGTGAGCTAAGCTGACGCCATGGCACTCGCCCCAGGCAAGAGAGTGAGACTCCGTCTCAAAAAAAAAAAAAAAAAAATAGGGACAATAATATCCTACTTCACAAGGTTTTGTAAAGATTAAACAATAACATGTTGAACACCTATTAACTGCCTGGCCCACCGGTGGGGAGAACAATATTGTTAGCTTCTGTTCCTAGCAGTCCTTATTCTTTGCTGCCTCCATGTGCTCCTTGAAATGTCCTTACCCCTTCACTTTGCCTTCTAAAGTTTCTATCTCTTTCTGAGGCCTACCTAATCTATTCGAGATGGGGCATCCTCTCTCTCTCAAACATGCCTGAACACAAAGTCCTTAATCTGCAATATTCACTTTTTGTCCGATACGGTGCTATAACATTTCCTGTACTCTTACTTTTTCACTATATGCTATGCCTCATTCTCTCAGCTAGCATATAAGCTCTTGAAGAGCAAAGACTCAATCTCATACCTCTGCACCCTAACACTATCACTCATACAAGGTAAGGGCTCTATAAATAAGCAATCACTGATAGCACACAGTGCTCAGGTTATCAATGAAGATACACATCAAATGCCAAGAATCCTCACACCAACATCACCTATTTTTAAAAACTATTTTTATGGGTCTGTTGCCTCCTTCAGCTAACACATAACAGTGAGTTTGTACTTCAGAACTCTGGACCCAAACCTTTGTTTCTGAGGCAATCTCTAGAGTGGCAGTCAACCTTTGCACTTCATCTTGTGCCTTGTCTTCTTCCTCTTTTACATCTCTCAGTTGTTGGCGCAAATTCTTAACTTCAAGATGCAGCAGCTTCAGATCCTTGGAATGCTCCTCCTGTATTATATTCAGTCGATCCTTCGGAAAAGCTACCAGACAGCAAGGGAGGGCCATCGAGCAATAAAAAGAAGGTCAGTAAAGGAAAAGAATCAAAAACTCATCAAGCACCTACACAGGACCAAATTTCTGATGATTCTCTTCTTTCTATACCTGTCTGCTGTGGATTCAAATCCTTTTCAGTTTGCAGGCGAAAGACGTTCATCTTCAAGGACTGGATGAGGCTTTCCAGACGGCACATTCGATTTACCAGAAACTCACAGTTCTTCCATAAAATATCTGTTTTTCCTGAACAAATTACTTCATTCTGGATAGGACTAATGACTGTCTGGCTGGCAGGGTCTTCTAAACGGTTTGGAGCTTCCAATTGGCCTCTAGACAAAGATCCCAATATAGCAATATCATGCAATGTGATTTGCACTATGATAACCCCAACCATTGAGTCAATTAACATTTCTAATAAGGATAGCAATTAGAAAGTGATGTCAGCAACATGGCAGAATAGGAGGCTCCTGACACTCCCTCCACCTGAGGATGTACTGAATAGCCATCTATATAGGAAGAATAAGTTCTAGTGATCCACTGTAAAGTATAGTGACTACGGTTAATAATAACGTATTGTGTATTTCCAAATTGCCAAAAGAGATTTTAAATGTTCTTATCCCAAACAAATAAGTATGTGAGGTGATGGATATATTAATTAGCCTGACTTAATGATTCTACATTATATACATGTATCCTAACATCACATTGTACCCCATAAATATATACACCAATTAAAAATAAAATTAAAAAAAAATAGATTCCTTAGTTAACAAGCATTTGTTAGCCCCTCCAAATTTAAATATAGAGAATGCTATTAGATAAAGAGGATGAGACCAATGTAGGATATATGATCACTGATTTCTTAATAGCTGTTTATTTTACTCTGAATTTTTCATAAACTTTTTTGTGTATAAAAACAAGTGATATATAAAACATGTTACATGCTAATTCTATGTGGTGAACTAAGAATGAAAGTTAGCATGAAGGCAATATATTCACGTTTTTAGAAAAAATTTTAGTCATAATAAACATTCCTATTATGTTACCAGCATACTCAACATCTGTACCAAATTTAATCTTTAACTGTTAAAGAGTTATTATTTATTCCATGTGTGCTATAATACCAATGATACTAATTTTATGTCTTAGTGAGAGACACTCAGGAAATATACGTAATTTTTTAAAAATGACACCAGTATCACAAAAATCAATTCAAGACAGATAACAGACTTAAACCTAAGGCATGAAACCTTAAGAATTCTAAAAGATGTTGGGAAGACCCTTTCAGACATCGGCCTAGGCAAGGAATTCTTGAAGAAGAACCCCAAAGCAATCACCGCAGCAACAAAAATAAATAAATGGGATCTAATCAAATTAAAAAGCTTCTGCACTGCCACAGAAACTATCATTACAGCGAATAGACAGCCCACAGAATGGGAGAAAACATTTGCTCTCTACACATCCGATAAAGGGCTGATAACCAGAATCTTTCTAGAACTCAAAAAAATCAACAAGAAAAAATCAAACAACCCCATCAACAAATGGGCAAAGGAAATGAACAGAAACTTTTCAAAAGAAGACAGAATAACGGCCAGCAAACATATAAAAAAAATGCTCAACATCTCTAATCATTAGAGAAACGCAAATCAAAAAAACCACAATGAAATAACACCTAACCCCAGTGAGATTGGCCTCTATCAAAAAACCCCAAAACAACAAATGCTGGCGAGGATGTGGAGAGACAGGAACACTCTTACACTGCTGGTGGGACTGCAAATTAGTGCAACCTCTGTGGAAAAGAATTTGGAGATACCTCAAAGAGCTAAAAATAGAAATACCATTTGATCCAGCAATAGCACTATTAGTCATCTACCCAAAAGAGCACAAAACATTCTATGATAAAGGCATCTGCACCCGAATGTTTACGGCAGCACAATTCAATAGTGCAAGGATGTGGAAACAACCCAAGTGCCCGTCAATCCATGAGTGGATTACTAAAATTTGGTATATGTATTCAATGGAATATTACTCAATCATAAGAAACGACAGTGATCTAGAACCTCTTATACTTTCCTGGATTAAACTTAAGCCCATTATCCAAAGTGAGGCTCCACAAGATCGGAAGAATGGGCTCCACTTGTACTTGCCATCAAATTGGTACTATCTGATCAACACTAGGGTGATCACATGGCGGAAATACTCTCCAGGGATTAGGGGGATGGGGGGGTAAACCCACAACTAAAGGACACGGGGAGCATTGTAGGGGGGAAGGGCATGCCTTTAACCCTCACTTGGGTGAGGCAAAGACATAAAGTGTAACCATAATGTTTGCACCCTCATAATACCCTGAAATAAAAAATAAATAAAAATAAATAAATAAAAATGACACCAGTAAATATGATATTGGCTGCTTAAGCCCCCAGATTCCTCAGGCCATTAACAATCCAATTTTTAATGTCAATAACTTCTTTAGCAGCACTAGGGAAAAAATACAGTTCTTTTTGGACTACCTCAGTTTAAATTATGAAATTTTTAAAGACTTCAAACCTCTTTTTTAATTTACAACAAATATGGGAAAAGAAAATAAGGACCAAATTAATGGCATGAAGCAACATTTAGATTTTCACCTTAACTGATATCAAAGTCTAGTTTTGATTTTAAAATAAGAACCGATAATTTTTTTTAATTACATGGAAAACTTTTGTTTTTAATCAAGTATTGAAGGTAAACACAATATCGAGGTTTATACACCTAACACTTTCAATATCTGTTTAGGGGAATATCGATAATAGCTCTATCACAAAATGACTACTCTTTATCTTGCAAATATTCTCTAACGTTCAAATGGAAATTTATTTCTCGATTCTTTTGTAAATATCTATCCCATCTGCCAAACTACTGTGACTCCTTATTAATAAGCAGTGAAGTGAAATTCTTTAACCTACAGAGATCTAGTTCGTTCTTCTTTATTACCTTTTTCCACCAAAGTCCAACATAATTAGGTCATTCCTCAGAGAACTGGTCTGTTCCTCAACTATTCTCATCCTTTGCTGGAGTACTGTGAATGTTTCAGAAGCTGTGGCATTGATGTGGGTTGGAGAAAGGACGGGTCTGGACATTGCAGTTTCTACATGCACCTAAGAATATAGTCACAATATTAGTGTGGCAGATTCTATTATTGCTCAAAATAGTCACTTCCCCTTTCTATGGAAGGATTATGCATCACTGCCCTGTTGAACTCAGGAATGACCATGTGTCCTGTTTTGGTCAATTAAATGTGGGTAAAAGCTTTAAGAGCCAGCTTGTCCTTCACCATCTCTCTTTTCCCCTCTCCATGAGATGAGCAACATCCCCGATAGGGCCTGCTCCATGTGCCAGGGTTCCAAAGTCTAGATGACATAAAATAGATCCATGACTCAGCCATGACATACAGTGTGAGTGAGCAATAAACCTGTGTTGTTGTAAGCCATTGAGATTGTTGAGTAGTTTGTTACTGCATCATAATCTAATCTATCTTATTTGTTACCATTAGTCACACACTGGGACCTATGACTTGGTTAAGGGAGTTATCTCTTTTGTTATCAGCCATTTACATTGTAACATTATTATTTACCATCTAACCTTCTTGAAAAAAGTTCTATACTTGGACATTTGAGCAGCTGTCATAAAACAAATGATCTGCCAACTATGTAACCTACATTGAAGCATCAATTTTCTAAAATAATTTATAACCTTAACTTCATAACAAGAGCAAAGACCCTTCCTACAGCTAATGACATCAAATTTCCATAAACTCCTCCCCAAAAGCCCAATACATGAGAATAGTAAACCTATTCTGTCGGGTCATTAGTGACAGAAGCAGAATTAGTGACAGAAGCTTATATGTGGTCCCAACATGTAAATAAATCATGCTTAATGACAAGGTTGTTGGTAAAAACTTTAAAAATATTTTCTTGCAACTCCATCCTATACATACATTTCTATACTAATCATACTATAAATCTTAACCATCTCTAGCAATGGTGTTCCTGTGGGAATGTGTTCATAAAGGTCCAACTTGGGATATCAGGAATACCACTTTCTGCCCATTTGCTGTGTAATCAGGTATATCCCTTCCCCTCACCTCCCAGGCGGTGAAAGTGGGGACCACCTCAGGTCCAAGTTGTGGAAGGTGGTTCCAAGGACTGAAACTCATGAAGTGGGAAGACTGATGGTAGGACTTAAGGGGGCAAGAACGGTGGGTGGCTGTGGAAAGACTGAGCTTCACACATTGGGGACATTTCTTCATCCTGAAATAGCTCTCCAATCACTTTCTATCCTCTCCCCACAGGTCCCAGAAAATGGCCTATTTTTCTTTTTATTCTTCGTGCTCCTCTGTGAAACAGTATGCATTTCTGACACAAGCTTTTTGCATTCTTCAAGAGATCTGCTGCTAACAATCAGCTTAAGAACATTGGGTAAAGAAGCTCCCTTCTATTAATTCCCCTTCATGTTTTCAATTTGTTCCCAATGGAAAAGACAAAAACTCATGTAGATATTAATGGAGTCTCTGGATACACAAAGATTTGAAGTAAGGTTCATCTACATTACTGATAAACAGCCAGATGTAGAGACTCCTGGTCACCTTACTGCATGAGCCAGGATAGAATTCCTTGAGTGACAGAAGGAAGAGCCTCTGAGTAAGCCTCTAGAGCTGGTTCTGCTGCCATAAAGCAGGGCTAGAATTGAGGGAGGCACCAACAGTGTCGGGTGGGGAAAATGGAGGGGTAACAATGGAGAAACACTACATCGTCTACCCTCCATTCCACTCTCTGTTACCCACTGTCTGGCTACTGCTGGCCTAGAAATAAATCAGGCCTAAGGGTGGTGAGAAAAAGTAGAGAAAGGGTAGTTAATGGGGCTTGTACAGACACAGTTGGATCCTTTGTCCTCTCTCAAAAGGTAGAAAAGTTCACATCCCCAGCCTCCCTTGCAGCTGACACACCCATGTGATACATCGTGGCCAATGAGACTAGACTTTAGGAAGAAGTTTGCAAACGGGCTTCTAGGCAGACTTGTTTTTTGGATAAAAAGGACAGAAATTATGGCACCTATCGTTTCCTTCTCTCTTATGTTAAATATAAAAAAAGAACCAGGGATCACCTGTATCTGAGAAATACAAGGAAAAGGCCAGAGAAGCTCAAATTAACCAGACATCTTTTGGCAAAACCAGTAATCTACAAACTCTGCTTATGTGAGAAAAATAAACATTTGTTTTTTGTTTTAGCCACTTTGTTCTGATACACAGTAGTACCAGGCAAGTAATCCAGTTGGTAGAAAAACGAGTAGGAGGAGAAAGTAAAGGAAATGACAAGCAGTGCCAGAGAAGAGGAGGGAGGACAATTTCTGTGGCAACTTGTAAGGCCCAGGTAGCCGGTTATAATGTAAAAGACTGTCTATATTAATTTACATCAGAAGCCAAGCACATACTACTAATATATCAAAAGTCTACCTTTGGGGGAAAAAAAATAGGAAATGGAGAAGTTTCCCCCATGTATTTTGAATAGGATGCAGATTGCCACCTAAATTCTTTTCATGTAATTGTTGAAATGTCTATTTTGTTAATATTTCCCTAAGTTACTTATGATCTATATAAAATGCTTACATTTACTTCACGGGGTATATGAACATTCACCCATAAAAACAAAATGGAAAACGATTCAAATTAAATTGCTTCATTTGCTTAAAAAGAAAGTCTATGTGTTGGGGTAGGAATTTGACTTCTATCTGCACCCAGTCCACCTGCTCTACACCTGAACTTCTCAGGCTTCCAGAGAGAACATACTCTCAAATAAAAAGGAGGAACCAATTTGGCCCCCAGCCTCTGAGAAGGAGGCGGTTTTTAGAAAATTCGCCCTAAGGAAGGGGAGATTGAGGTGATCACTGGGTCACTGATTGACAGTGGGCAGGGGACACAGGTTTTGAGTGAAATACATGGTGCTGTCGTTGAAATACCCTCTTAGTCAATCAGTGAGAACACTGTTCAGGTCATCAAAGCAGCTGCTGACTCAAAAATTAAACAAGCCAATTCTAGCCTTTGGGGATATATTAAAAACAGGTTTCAGGGTTACTTGAAAATCCTTCCTCCCAACCACCACTCCCCACCCCAGCCCCACTCCCCTCACTCCCATCATGGGAAAACAAAAACCAAACAATGTCAAGGTCAGGAGAATCCTTGAAAGCAAGGGAACGGGCAGTGATGGCTGAGTAGCAAGGGGAGGACAGCCTTAATAGCCACCAGGGAGAGTCCCTGAGTATTTGGGAGGCTATTAAAGGAAGATGGGGGGGGGGTGGAGGGGGGAAGAGGGAGGCCCTGCAATCCAGTGAATGAATCTGCTGAGTCTAGGCTTAAAGTCAGGGAGAGACTCTTATTTTCACTGCAGTTGCTCACATCCCTGTCAGTCCTCGCCCATCTGGCAGGTGTAGCAGAAATGCCTACCCCAAAGCAGGGGTAGTAGAAATGCCTCCCCCACATACACAATCCAATGGCCACTTGGCAGATCCTCATAAGTCATAGTTCTATAGCTCATAGTCTAAGTACAGTCTTACAAGGATCTACTTCTAATGGCTAATATTCCAGCGAAGAGACAATAGCTTTAACATATCTGAGCTTTGTTGTTTTTGAAAAGGAACAAATTTCAAATGCTATCTTGAACTTAAGTCCTAACTCTTGATGGTAACAATAATAAAAATACTAAGATATAAACTTTTATTTTTAACGAAGGTCACTCACAACTAATTTCCTTAAGTATATCATTATCAAACTAATACAATTCTGTCTCAATGTTTAGGGAAAGTATTTCAAAGAGCTTCTCGACAAGTAACCTCATGGAAAGCATGGCATGAAAAAGACCACTGTCACAAGCGATACACTAGTAGAAGCCAGTTGACTTTAAAAAGAGAACACTTGCTTCTGTAGACACAGGCTCCATTCCTACACTTAGCAGTAGGTCTACACCTGGCAAAAGCATATATAACTATATGCTATGGGTTACAAAATAACAGGCCAGGGACTCAACAACGTTGTTTATCATCACGTTGTTTATCACCACCGTTGGAAAAGAATTTGGTCAGTAACACTGTCTTTGTTCACTTACAGATCTGACAAATATTTCCTGAATGTTTACCATGAGCCAGATATTGTTACAGGCACTGGGGAGTACAGCGGTGAACAAAACTGACAAAATTCCCTGTCTTCATGGAGCTTATATTCCAGTTAAAGATAGACATTAAGTAAAATACACAGGTTGTTCACTGGTTATAAGCACAACGTAGAAAAATAAGAACAAGGTATGGAGGCTGCAGTGCAGGTTTTCATTTTAAACAGAGTGGTCAAAACAATCCTCACTGAGATGATACTTGAGCAAAGACCTGTGAAGAAGGTCAAGAGCAGGCTACGTGAATGTCTGAAGACAGAAAGATCCAGAAAGTGTGAATAGCAAGTGCAAAGGCTCTAAGTTAGAAGGTCTTATGGGTCCACAAACAGTAAGAAGGTTGGTTTGGCTTGAAAGGAATGAGTAAAGGAGAGAATAGTGTGAGATGATGTCAGAAGGTAATGGAACAAGATCACATAGAGTCTTGAAGGCCCTTGTAAAGGTTTGGCTTTTATTCTCAGTGACTCAGAGCTACTGGATGGGTTACAGCTGAAGAGTGCTGTGATCCAATTTACCCGGATCACTCTGGCTGCCCCTTCTCCCCTGAAATGGTAGAAGGGCAAGGGCAGAAATAGAAAGACCAGGTGGAAGATGTTACAATACTACAGGCAGGAAATGCTACCAGTTAGTACCAGGCAGTGGAATAGTAAAAAGTGGTTAGAGGTCAGACATATTTTAGATAGGTTTTGCTGATAGATTAGATATATGAAAGAAAGGAAGCAGCCAAGATTCTCCAAGGTTTTTGGCCTGAGCAACTGGAAGGGTGATGTTACCATTGACACAATGGAAGCCTATTAAGGAAGAATCAGTTTGTGGAAGTTCAAAAGTTGTTTTGGAAATGTTAAATTTAAAACAGGAAAAATACCCAATAAATGAATGATCTTGTAGATCCGGAATTCAAGGGAGAAGTGTGGACTGGAGATATAAATTCTGAAGTGGTCAATATATGCAAGTCTTGTAAAGCCACGGGACTGGATAACAGAGAACAGAAAGGATTAAAGGACCTAGTTCTACCCACTCCAAGATTAACAAATCAGGCACATGTGTGTGTAGGTGTTCAAGATAGACTAATGGGAACTTCTCCAAAGCAGGGCCAGTTTCTTAATCCTTTTTCTATCTTCAGAGTCTAGCACAATGCCTAGGACATCGTGGTCTGCAAACAAACAGGAAGATATTTCAACAAAAATTTAACGAAAGTCTATTCTATTCTAGCACAAGCGCCAGGTACTGAGGAAACAGCAATGAACAAATATAAATTCCTGACACATATTCTAGTAAGCAGGCCAGGGAAGGTAACTGGTAACAAAAATCAAACAGTAACGCTGAAATTGCCTTCCCGGGAACCTATAACCTCCAACCTAACATATTTTAAAAAGGTGGTATTGGGGCTTATCTGGAGGCCTCAGTGGCTATTCTCCCTCCCTCAGCTGGAGCCAGGCCAATGCAAACTTCGCTCCTAAATGGGTTTCGCTGGCATCCAATGCAGAAACGCCGTAAGTTAGGGCTGAGTACAAGGAGCGAGCCTGGACGCCGTCAGGGAAGGGAGTGGGCGGCCCCCCCACCCTTCGTGGGCCTCGCGCCTCCGACTCCGGGTCACCCTCCCGGGCCCAGCAGCCTCACCCCACAGTCCATCTGTCAACCGGTAGCTCTGTCTGGCTGCAGGCGAGCCGGTTTCCACGGAACTAAGACAGCGCTTTTAAAACAACCCGCTCCCCGGCGTGATATCTCCCGTACGCAGGCGCCGCCGTTGCACGGCATGCCGGGAATTGCAGTTTCCCGGCCCAGGAGGGCCCTCCGTCCCGGGCTGGACCCAGACCGGAATCCGGCAGCGCGCAGGGAACGCGCAGCCCCGTAACCTGGATGACGACAGGCTCCACTGTGCTCATGAGCGGGGGACGCCGGGATATGTAGTTTCTTTCCACTCACCTCCTGGAGGCCCTGTTTTGTGCGCTTTACAACTAATTTTCTCCACCCGGTGAGCTTGCTGCGTTTGGCTAGCACATACCTTACAGCAGGCCAGAGTCCAAGATCAGAGAATGTGTTTAGTTGAAAGAGGGCTAAAGTGTCAAGTAATTTCCGAACGATAGGAAAATAACAGATTTTGTTAACGACCGTAAAAACATATAGTAAAAATTCAGAGCTCATTCTTCCCATTAAAGGAAAAACCAAACCACTCTTCGTCTTCATCCATGATGGCCAGATGGAGAGTAAACCATATAAATCTCTCGTCTCTTCAGCACAAATTTTTTCTTTACTTGTCGACAAGTGAGTGGATATTTCTAAATCTGAGTGTAAGTAGCTGAGAAACAAGAAAGATCATTGAACATAATAAAAACAGACGTTTCTGAGTTGTTTTGCTTTAAGAGTATGTATTGGCACTTAACGAAAAGCCTTCTAGAGTAAAAAGCACGGCTTTGCGTTTTGGTCGCTGGACAGAACACCTGTGTTCACCGCCGGGGCAATTAATGTATTTCTCGCTTCTCCCTGAGGGCGCAGCTGAGAATCACTTCAGCTCTCTAATAAATGCAGTCAGATCGGAGATGAGTCCTCATTTACTTACCAAGTGTCTGACTGAATTGATCTGGCTATTCTGATTCATCTGATAGCCGTGGCAACGTGAAATGGAAAGAGTGTCCATCAAACCACAGCTGTAAAACATATTCATCAAACTGTGAGCCCATCCGGTGAGAGAGAAATGAGCACTGCATACATTATTCAGATGAAGGGACCAAATAAAGCTTTTAATATGGAAAGTGGGAATGGATTTTAAAGCGTCAGTACAAAGAGCCAATTATTTTCAGTAACTACGTTTTCTCTTGAAATGACCTCTGATTTGTCTCTGGAATTAAGAGATGAGGGATACGTGTATGCCCTCCACAGACAATGCACAGGCTTCAATGTAATGAGAGTTTTCACTTTTTCCTCAAATCTCCATATTAAGCATCAGTCAGGGAGCCAAATTGATTAAATTTAGTGTTTTTCATTTCTTTTCTTCCATCCACCATCTGGCAAACCATTAAAAAAAACTCAAGCAACTGCAAAGTTAAAGAAACTGAAGTCTTCAATAAATTACCACATCTTTTCTCAGTACAATACTACAATAGCCTCCTAACTGGTTTTCCTGTCACCCTTTCCAAGGCATCCTTCATATAGCTACTAGAAGATCTTTTTATTTGTATTTTTATTTTTTTTGAGACCACTCAGTGAGACAGAAGATCTTTAAAAAGTAAAAGACTTACCCACCAGCCTCTTCTGCACCTGTCCCCCAACAGAACCCTGAACTCAAGCCTTACTAGCACATAGCATGTCTTCATGCTTTCATGCACTGTTCACTCTGGCAGGCATGCCCTTCCTCATCAATCTGGTGATGCCAACAGAAACTTAACCCCTTCTGTGAAGCCATTCTGTTATCTGGATCATACGGCGATTTTATTTTTAGTTTTTTGAGGCACTTCTGTACTATTTTCCATAATGACTTTACCAATTTACATTCTCACCTACAGTGTATTAACTAACCAGTGTAATAGCCATCCTAACAGATGTGAAGTGATATCTCATTGTGGTTTTAATTTGCATTTCCCTGATGATTAGTGAGGTTGAACATCTTTTCATATACTTGTTGGATGTTGTATGTCTTCTTTTCTTTTTTTTCATAATCTCTTGCAGATTAATGCATGTCTTCTTTAGAAAAATATTCAGGTCCTTTGTGTATTGTTTAATTGGTTTATTTGGGTTTTTTGCTATTCAGTTATATGAGTTCCTTATATATTTTGAATACCAACCCATTATTCGATATATGATCTGCAAATATTTTCTCTCATTCCATAGGTTGCCTTTTCATTTTGTTGGTTGTTTTCTTTGCTGTGCAGAAGACTTTTAGTTTGCTGCAAGCCCACTGTTACCTGTGCTTTTGGTGTCAAATCCAAAAAAAAAAAAAATCACTGTTGAGACCTGTGTTGTAGAACTTTTCCCCTATGTTTTCCTTTAGGAGTTTTATGGTTTGGGGTCTTGTGTTTAAGTCTTTCATCCCTTTTGAATTGACTTTTGTGTATGGTATAAGAGAAGGGTCTCAATTTAATTTTTTTTGTATGTTGATATCTTTTGTGGTTCCATAGGAATTTCAGATTTTTTTTCTATTTCTGTGAAAAATGCCTTTGGAATTTTGATAGGGATTGCATTGAATCTGCTTTGGGTGGCAGACATTTTAACGACATTAATTCTTCCAATCTGTAAACACAGTGTAACTTTCTATTTATTTGTGTCTTCTTCAATTTCGTGCATAAGTGTTTTAGAATTTTCAGTGTACAAATCTTTCAGCTCCTGAGTTAAATTTATTCCCAAGCATTTTATTCTTTTTGATGCAATGTAAATGGGATTGTTTTCTTAATTTCTTTTTCAGATAGTTCATTTTTAGTGTATAGAGACACAACTAATTTTTGTATGTTGATTTTTTATCTTGCAACTATACTGAATTTATTTATTAGTTCTATCAGTTTTTTGATGGAGTCTTTAGGGTTTTCCTTTTTTTTTTTTTTTTTTTGAGACAGAGTCTCACTCTCTTGCCTGGGGCGAGTGCCGTGGCGTCAGCCTAGCTCACAGCAACCTCAAACTCCTGGGCTCAAGCAATCCTACTGTCTCAGCCTCCCCAGTAGCTGGGACTACAGGCATGTGCCACCATGCCCGGCTAATTTTTTCTATATATATTTTTAGCTGTCCAATTAATTTCTTTCTATTTTTGGTAGAGACGGGGTCTCACTCTTGCTCAGGCTGGTCTCGAACTCCTGAGCTCAGAATGATCTGCCTGCCTCGGCCTCCCAGAGTGCTAGGATTACAGGCGTGAGCCACCGCGCCCGGCCTAGGGTTTTCTGTACATAAGATCATGTCATCTGCAAACAGAGACAATTTTGCTTCTTTCTTTCTTATGTGGATGTCTTTTATTTATTTTTCTTGCCTAATTGCTTAGCTAGGACTTCCAACACTATGGTGAATGGAAGTGACAAGAGTAGGCATTTCTGTTGTTCCTGATCTTAGAGAAAAAGCTTTCAACTTTTCACCATCGAGTATGATGTTAGCTGTAGGCTTGTAAAATATGGCCTTTATTGTGTTGAGGTACATTCCTTCTATACCGAATTTGTTGAGAGTTTTTTTTATCATGAAAGGTTGTTGAATTTTGTCAAGTGCTTCTTCTGCATCTATTGAGATGATCATATGCTTGTTATCCTTCATTGTGTTAATGCGGTGTATCACATATATAAATTTGTGTATGTTGAAACATCCTTGCATCCCAGGGATAACTAACCTTTGACCAGGGTGTATGATTATTTTAATATGCTATTGAATTTGCTTTGCTAGTATTTTGTTGAGGATTTTTGCACCTATGTTAATCATTTGAATGTAAAACCTATCCAAAAAATGAAATAAATGCATTCTTCAAATATCTGGCATAGTTTCTAGCATATAATAAGATTTCAATGTATGCTTGTCAAGTACATGAATGAATGAATCCATTAGCATTGGTGATTTCCTGAGCCTCATTGAAGAAAATGGGGTAATCATTATACATCTAAATCTGAAAGTTTATAACATATGTAGCAGAATTGAATGATTGATTTGTTCTGTATTCCTAACCTGCAGGTTTGGTAGCATTAAGTATTATCAACACAGATTTGGTTATTTTGTTTTTATTATTTATGCCTTTCTTTCCCTATTTTCCAATTCACTTGAGGAATCATACATATGAAGAAAGAATAAACTGCAACTTGCTGTAAGAAATCAGGATGAAGGAAAAGGAGACGACCTCTACTCTGTAGAGGTTATCATCGAGAACCTCCCCAGCCCTGTGCCTTTTCCTCATAACCTGTGCCCCATCTACATGGTGGTTTTGAGGATTTCCATTTTCATACATGGTTCTACATGTATGTCCCCAGCACATCCATGGTCTCTTCCACGCAATTTTTTCACAAAAAAACCCTTCACAATAATGGGAAAACTGATGAGAAATAAGCTATATAAAGCGATTATTTAAAATTTAATAACTTAGTGAAATGTTATCATCACTGCAGTCAGGATCTTGGTTAATTTGTTCCTGAGACTTAGCTGCATTTTTGGATAGTTTAATATGTCCTTGAATTCCAGGATTCTGTAAATCAGATGAATAGAATAAAATTGTTTGATTTATGGAATGGAAAAGGATTATAACACTATTACTTCTGAGGGTTTGGGAAAAAATAATGTCTCTCTCTTAAAAACACGTGAAAAACATATACATGCACATACATATCTTAAAGAACTGATTTGATAAGTTAAATGCAAATGATACATTCAAATAAGCACTGTCATCCTGTGGTATCCATGGGGGATTAGCTTCAGGACCCCCATAGTTACCAAAATCTGTGGATGTTCAAGTCCCTTGTATATTAATAAAATGGTGCAGTATCTGCATATAACCTATGCACGTCCTCCTATATACCTTAATTCATCTCTAGATTACTTATAATATCTAATACAATGCCTACACATCACTTCATTTGCATGGATTCAATGCATTAATAGTACTTGGTGTGCCACAAATTCAAGTTTTGCTGTTTGGAACTTTGTGTAATTTTTTTTCTGAATATTTTTGATCCACGATTGCTTGAATCCATGGATGTGGACCCCATGGATACAGAGGACCACCTGTATTCCTGAAAAGAATGAAAATGCTCCTGGTTATAGTAATCAAAGGTTTATCTAGCCCTTCAAAAGACACAAAACCTGAGTAAGCTGTATGTAGGTCAACAAGAATGTGTCTCATCAGAAATGCAGGAAATTTCAGGTGGGTGAAAAAAGTGGAAATTAAAATAACATTTCCCCCAGACATTGAATTCTAAAAAATTAATTGATAAATCTTATAGTCTCTTTTTTTTCTCTGAAGGTTCTCTGATTTCTTTGTAGATATTATATTTAGATATAGATGGTACTTTATTGTTACGACAGTGGTAATCCCCTACAGAATACAAATATACACATATATATTCCATTAAAATCATTTGAATTGGATTCAAAGTATCACTTGAATATCTTGGTGAAACAAATATCAAATGATAAAAGGTTAAATATTTATAAAACCTTCTTTAATGTAATTATATTACAAAACAGAATTGTTTCTCCTCTGTTCCTCGACAAATAGAAAAATCCATATTCACATTGCTTTCTTTGTTGTTTCTGTATAACAAAAGACTTACCAAGGTAGTAAATCAATCAAATATATTGATGATAAAATCAAGTTTCTACATAGCCCTGAAGTGCATATTGTCTCTTGAAACTTTTGACAGCTTGGCTGGTTTCATTTTCTACCCCCATACACTCTCTTCCTGGAAAGCATCCTGGCTTCTCAAAATAACTGTTCGTGGAAAACATTCTCTCCAGCTACAGTGCTACCAAGATACAATTTTTTTCCTTAGACAAACTGAACAGCTTAATAAGTTCAAAAGGACTACTGTTTTATATGATAATGAAAAAATCAGGTTACTATATTCCTTATTCTACAATTGCAGTATTAAAGACTGTTTCTTAAACAGAAATCCTTATTTGTCCTGGAAAAATTAACCAATTTGCCTGCTCTACTGTTCATTAGCTGTATGATCTTGGGCAAGTTACTTAAACTCTCTGTGCTTTAGTTTCATACTTGTAAAGTAGACAGGACCAAGTAAGTTAATAAATACCATTAGGAGACAATTTTCCATAGGTCTTTCCCATTTCTATGTGACTTGTAAGGAAAGGCACTGAATGCCTTTTATTCTGGATTATCTTTTCAAGAATATTTGTACAGGGAACAGCCTTGGAAAATAGAGATAGTGTCTCCCTCTGGAGCAAAGGGTAGGCTTGCTTACCACAAATTAGAAAAGATTCAGACTTCCAAACTCAGGGAACCCTTCCTGAAACACAACCCACTACTTGTGTTGGGCCAATATGTGATGTCCCTCTGGTATTTCAGAGTAAGAGGAACTAAATATGCCGTTACTCATGCTGCTTGCTATGTCATGAGTAACCATGTCCTTTGTTTCTGACCCAGGAGTTTCATGTCTCTGTCAGTACCCATGAAACTGTAGCAAGATAATTTGCTAGCTTGCAAGTAGGGTAAAATCTCTCAGACCCTCTATAGTTTCTGACATATATAAAAGACTTACAGTCAACATGGAAAATGCTCAATAAATATTAATATTATTAAATTTATCACTATCAGCATTATCTTTGTAGCTTAAAAACTACTAAGATTTGATCTAGCAATTATATTTGTAGGAATTTATCTGGCTGAAACTTTCAAGGTATGTGTAAAAGGGTGGATATTAATTGTTAAATTGTTTATAATAATAAAAAATTAGAATCAACCTAAATGACCATTCTATAAATCTATTGCCACAATAATATTGCCTAAAAAACCACTCTAAAACCCAGTGTCATATACAAATAAGCATTTATTCTCATATCATGTCTACAAGTTGGCTGGGACAACTCTGTTGCCTATGTCCCCTTCTGGGGCCCAGGCAAAAGGCACCAATGATTACCTGGGACATGCTCTTCTTGACAATGATAGAAGAATAAGAGGACAAGTCCAAGCACACAAGCTCATTTCCAGCCTCTGCTTGTGTTATCTAATAACTTCTTAATGGCGAAGAAAGTAACATGGCTGCCTCGCCCCAAGGTTGCCTTGCCCAAAGTCAAGGTACAGGAAATTGCATCAAGACCACCATGAAGCATGGCAAGGGTGTTGGATATACTATAGAATAGTGAAGAATTGGAATCAATAAATCAATCTACCATAATCATCAATAAGAAAGTGGTTTAGTGATCATAGTATATTCATACCAAGCAGCATCAAAAAGAATGATTACATCTGAATGTTCGAAAATGGAAAATGTTCACAATACATCACTGAATGAAAAGAACAAGTTATAAGATATGTATAATATGATTCTATTTTATGTAAAAGAAAATATTTGAATACATGTATTTACTTTATATGCATTGTAAAGAGATAGATACACACATCATTAACAGTATTTATCTCTCAGGATTGAAGTTGGGAGATGAAGGAATAATTTCCTTTCACTTTACACTTTTATGCACCTTTTTATTGCTGGGAAAATTTTTTATAGATATGTATTACTTTTGTAATGGAAAAAACTAATACAAATATAACAACCAAACAAATAATAAAAGAAAATAACTGATAACAATGTTTTCATTTTTCAGATATTTTCTGGTTGATGACACATTACCCCAGACACATACAAGAATAAGAAATCTAATATCTAGAAGGTTTAGATCTGAGATCCTGCCTATTCAAAACTTCATTCTGCTTCAAAAATGATGTGCTTCATTCTTCATAATCACTCTTAGAATTATGGGGTACATCTTCTATTGGGTATCTTGGTGGAGCAGAGCATTTCTAAGAGTATTTGAGGATTTTCTGAGTTTCTTGACATTTACTTCAGATACACTATTTTTATGTTTTAAAACTTCCATTTTCTTCTTTTTGATAGCCTCTATTTTCAGTTGAGAACTTCTATCTTTCTATTCCTTTCAAGAATGTTTACCTTTACTTCATGGAGTATGTTATAATAGCTGCTTTAGAGTCTTTGCATGCTATTTTCAACATCTAGATAAGGAGTCAGCAAGCTACAGCCGGTGCACCAAGTCCAACCTCCTGCCCGTTTTTTCCATGACCCAATGACAAGAATTGTTTTGTTTTCAGTTTTAAATGGTTGGGAAAAAATTAAAAGAAGGCTAATATTTTGTGACATATGAAAATTATATGAAATTCAAATTTTGGTTTCCACAAATACAATTTTATTGGAACAAAGCCACGCTTATTTATTTACATATTATCTGTGACTTTTTTGTACTAATTGACAGAGTTGAATCATTGTGACAGAAATCACATGGCCTACATACCCTAAAATATTCCTTCCATTTGGCCGTTTACAGAAAAAGCTTACTCCTGATTTGGGTTATCTCAGTCATCTGTTGATTGTTTTTTTTCCCTTAAGAATTGTCACATTTTCCTGGTTCTTTGTATGTTGAGTAATTTAGGATTGTATTCTGGATATTTAAAAAAATTATGTAATGAGACTCCAGGACCTGTTAAAGTCCTCCGGAGAATATTGGTTACTTTTTGTTTTAACAGACAATCAATCCAGTTAGGTTCAGAACTCTGGCTCTATCTCAACTTTTGTGGGAAATGGTTCCAATGTCGTTTCGGTTTCCAAGGATTTGTTATATACTATAACACTTTACATCTGTTTCATGTAGGTACAGCTCAGGGGAGAGCCTAGGACTTGTGTTGGTTTATACACAGAATTAAGGGATCTCCTTTTCAAGCTCTCTCCTCTCTGATATCTCCCGGATTCTCTATAGCTCCTAAGGGTCCTTCTTCCCAGTCCTCTGGCTAGAAAGATAGGATTTCTCTCAGGATTCTAGCTGCCCATGCTGATGCACAGTTACACACAACTGGGGTTGCCCATAAGTGAACACCAGCAGATAAAAGGGAGGGGGGAAAAGGGGAAACACACCCCAGGACAAGTCATTCTTAAGGTTTGACTGCTTTCTACAGTCTATCTACCTGCCATGTTTTTCCAGAGTTCTCAGGCACCTGCTTTTTGTATACTGTCTAGAGTTTCTATTTGTGCAAGGTTTTAGCTCCTGCAAAGTATTAAGGGGTTGAGATTTCCAGGGAATAAGCACATCTTCAACAATGTCTCAATAATTTTATACCACTATTTGATAATAATTTTGCTCTAAAATTTTGGATTTCTTAGGATTAAGAATATGCAAAAGGAAGTATCAATGTGGATTTATCCAGGACCATTAATCATCATGAATTATGACAAATTTTATTAGAATAGAATAGGCAGATGAATTCTTTGATAAAATCAAATTGACCAGTGTGAAGAGATTTATAGGCTATGGGAAATCTAAGTGGACTCGAATTATTTATTCTGTTAGACTTAATATAGGAAGTTGCATGGTCAATGAGGCCAAGACTCTTGTTTGCAGATGACAGAGGAAGAGAAAAAGAAAATAATTTTTTGTAAGTCCAGGGGTGGGGTTAGTGTGGTGGAAAGACTAATGGCCCCCAGAGACATCCACTTCCTAATCCAGAACCTGTGAATGTTTCTTTACATGGCAAAAGGGGCTTTGCAGACTAAGATAAGAATATTATCCTGTGTTACCTGATCCCAATGTAATTATGAAGGTCAAAAAAAGCAAAAAAAGAGGGAGGCAGGATTGTCAGAATCATAGAAGGAGATGTGATGATGGAAGCAGAGGTCAAAGAGATTAGAGATAGAGATGGTGGGGAGAGAGAGAGAGAGAGAGACAGAGACAGGGAGATTTTGAAGATGCTATGCTGCTGGCTTTGAGGATAGAGAAAAAGTCCATGAACCCAAAGAATGCAGGTAGACTCTAGAATCTGGAAAAATCAAGGAACCTAATTCTTTTCTAGTATCTTCAGGAGTACCAAGCCCTGCCAACAACTTGATTTTAACCAGTGAGACCAATTTTGGATTTTTGACCTTCAGAACTGTAAGGTAATAGATTGTATTGCCACTAAATTTGGGGCAATTTGTTATAGCAGTATTAGGAAACTAATACGGTAAGCTCAGGCACAAGCATGGAACCATAGACTTAAATTATTTTATCAAATTGAGGCTCAATCTCAATCTTCCTCTATCTTTCTCCCTCCCTCCCTCCTCTCCTTCCTAACGACTTCCACCAACTCACCCTCTCTTCTACTTATCTCTGCTTAACCTCCTTTGCAGACTTGGGCTTTTCCTGCATGGTGGGAACATGGCTGCAAACAGCACCAGTTTCTCCTCTCTCCAGCCTGATGTCTCCAGAGCCAAATGGTGCTTTACCCTCTGGAGCCATTTAGAGAAGCTTCAGAGAACTTTGATCGACTTGCCTTGGATTAACTGCCAAAACATTGAACCAAACATCCCAATAAATGGAAGAGGGCACAATTATAAGCCAGAACTGTGTGAATTACTTGCAGACCCCCTTGACTAGGGGAATGGTGATGTAGTGGCAGTTCCAGTAGAAGCACATGGAAAAAGAAACAAATTCTCCAAGGAGAAAGAGGTGCTGATCAGACAAAGGGAACAAATACCACCACAGTTGGTCATTTTATTGACTAGACCCAGCAGGCCATAGCAAGAACAGTGTCAATACATAACCCCAAATTTCCGCTGGGATTACTGACTTATCTTAGCATTTCTAAGATCACAATCTATCTCCTTTTATATCAGCCTATAAAAGTGCTCATTTGCCTACTTTAGCAGCTGCATCAGTTTATATTAGATTTTGCTTTGAATGACAGTAAACTCAAAGTAACAATGGATTAAGGTTGGGGGGTGTTTTTTTCTTACATAAATGAAATCTGCAGGTAGATATTTCAGGGCTGGCAGATGCTCCACAATGCCAGGGCCCTAGACATTTTCTATCTTGTTGTTTATCATCCTTAGCAAGCGACTTCAACCTCATGGTTCATGATGACTTCTCAGGCTCTAGCCATCGTATCTGTTGGAAGGCAGAAAAGAAGGAATAAAGAAGAGCGCTCCTTCCTAAAGATATTTCTTGGAAGTTGAATATATCCCATTGATCAGTAGCTAGCCATATAGCTACATCCAGCTTTAAGAAAGGATGGAAAATGTAGTATGTTAGTGATGGTGTGCCTACAGTCAGATTCTGTTACTGGTAATGTGTTACAGCAGCAATACTAAAGTAATACTATACTTCAGATGAAATCAGTGTTCTGGTACCAAGGAAAAAGGGTCTATCTGTTTCTGCTGGAGTGGTAGGTAAAAATGCCTGGAGTATTGTGCATTCCCCAGACCCATTGCTGCTTGGGTACAACCAGTTTTGTAAACTGCACTTTAATTTGGAACCATAGTTGTTTGAAACATCGACACATTATCATTTCATCAATTCTTTAGCTCATAAAAGGCATTTTCTTGTGCGGTGGTAATAGAGTAGTAACAGCATTTTATATTTGCCACAGCTTCAGTTAACAAAGAAAAAAATGTATTTGCAACTGGATTTCAAGGAGTGGGTTAGAGAGTTTACAGTTGTATTAGAAGATCTACAACTGAAAGTCGTATTGTCAGGAATACAATGGTTACAAAAGGAGTATTTGGACAATTTTAATCACAGTATAATTTTCTGGTGTTGCTACTTACTAAGCATTTTGGAAAATTTTGAATGTTGAATATCCCTCGGTGAAATAATAATAAACCAGAATTCTTCCCTAAAAGGAAGAAGGCCCATGAAGGTTTTCCTGTGTCTTTTGACAGCAGAGTGGTGAGACAAATCTTGTTATAAACAAATTAACCAATCAAATGCCTAAAATAATAAACTACTATCATTACTAGAAATACTTATATGATCATGCTCAAAGAAAAATGATATTTTCTTTAGAAGAGAAAAGGCAAGGTGAAATGAAATTCTTTATTGAAGGGTTTCTTTAATGCTCTTTAGTGACATTTCTGAACGTTGTTTAAACAAAGTCCTTCTGGCATGGCAACTGTTGCCAGGCAGGGCTTAGCTTCCCAAGGAGTTCACTGAGATAAGAAGCTGCTTTTAATCAGCAAGCTAAAGGAGCCATATGTAGCCTGTATGCTGAGCACATAATGCTTGGTCCCACAAGTCAACAGCCAGACAAAATAAACAAGAATTAAAGTGGCCATGGAGCAGATCTCTGTTCACATGCAAGGCTGCGGGAAATGACGACTTTCGATAGGGAGCTGCCGGCACCATGTGAGTTTTTTAGCTGGGCCTTGGGTTTGATTTTATGATTGCCCCCCAATAGTGTGACTGCCCCCTACCCAGCTTATTTTGGTATAAAATAAGCTAAATAAGATTCTAAGAGATTGTTTTGTGTGTGTATGGTTATATATCTATCATAACATTTATGATTTTAAACTTTTTTAAGTATACAGTTTGGTTTGGTGGCATTAAGCACATTCACATTGTTTTGCAACCATCACCACTATTCATCTCCAGAATTTTTCATCTTTCCATACTGAAACCCTGTACTCATTAAACAACAACTCCCCTTTTCCCCTTCTACCTAGCCCGTGGCAACCACCATTCTGCTTTCTGTTTCTGTAAATTTGACTACTCTAAGTACCTCGCATAAATAGTACCATACATTGCCTTGTATCTGGCTTAGTTCTCACTTAGACTAATGTGGTGTATGTCAGAATTTCCTTTTTTTTTAAGGCAAAATAATATGCCACTTTATGTATATGCCACATTTTGTTTGTTACACCGTTGATGGACATTTACGTTGTTTCCAGTTTTTGGCTGCTGTGAATAATGCTGCCATGAACAGTGGTGTACAACTACCTGTTTGAAAAGGAGAGTGATTTTTAAACAAGGAAGTGCTGATCTACCGGGGATACATTCTCAAAATATGTATGAGAAGAAAGCAGGAGACTGTCTTAATCTGTTTGGCCTGCTATAACAAAATACCATAAACTGGGTGGCTTATAAACAACAGATATTTATTCCTCACAGTTCTGGAGGCTGAGAAGTCCAAGATCAGGGCACCAGCAGATTTAGTATCTGGTGAGAGCCCATTTCCTGGCTCATAGATGTGCCTTCTAGCTGCATCTTCACCTGGTGAAAGGGGCAAACAAGCTCCCTTAGGCCTTTTTTATAAGGGCACTAATTCCATTCATGAGGGCTTTGTCCTCATGACCTAATCACCTCCCAGATGTCCTACCTCCTAATACTGCCACATTGAGGATTAGATTTCAACATATGAATTTTGGGAGGACACAAAAATTCAGACCATAGCAGAGAATCTAAGTGTAAAGGCTTTGACTCAGTGGGTGTGGGTTGAGATTCCAAGGAATGCATCTGGTTACAAATCACTGCTCTGATGTATCAAGA
The DNA here is from genome assembly GCA_004363605.1 of Indri indri. Lineage (NCBI taxonomy): Eukaryota > Metazoa > Chordata > Mammalia > Primates > Indriidae > Indri > Indri indri. The sequence goes on along the minus strand of RJWJ010006583.1, from coordinate 32,800 downwards.
AGGCACATAAATAATGTGATAACAATTTTTTAAAGGACGTCAATGGAACTCTCTAGAAATAGCCCAGCAAAAGAAAGGGTCCACTCTAAGCATTTTTGTGAATGAGACCTGAGTGTTATCATCTGGAAGAGTGTTATGTTTCATCTGGAAGACATCCAAAAAGTATAAGATGCTAATGTAAAATATTAATAGTTGTGATGTTGGACATTATTACTTGAAATAATGTTATGATGGAAGCTTTTAGTACTGTCAATGAGTACCCCCTTGGAGAAGCAGAGTTAGATGGTAGTTGGTCGGTAGGTCTGTAGCATTGTGCAGAAGAGGGCAAGCTTTGGTTCTAAAAGTTGCACTGATATGTTTTTAAAAACTTTTTATTGACGTGTAATAAAAATACAAAAAGTCCACTCCTATTGTATTATAAATGTTCAGCTCAATAAATTTTCACAAACTGATCCACCTGTATAACTAGCACCCAGACTAAGTCAGAGAACATCTCCAGCTTCCCAGAATCCCTCTTACGGCTCTCTTGCAGTCGCAACCTACCCACCCAACATAGCCACTATCTTGACTTCTAAGCAGCATTGATTGGCTTTACTTGTTTTCTACTTACATAAATGGAATCAAGCAATATATGCTCTTTTGTGTCTGTCTTCTTTCACTCAACATTATGCTTGGGAGATTCACTCATATTATTATTACAGACAGTTCCTGACTTACGATGGTTCTACTTGCAATTTTTCCACTTTACCATGGCGCAAAAGTAATAGCATTCAGTTAGCACCTCAGCTGATGATTGATTAGGTTACATCCTGATAAACCCATCGTAAGTCAAAAACCCACTTTCAATTTAATATATTTTCAATTTACAATGGGTTTATTGGGATGCGATGACATTCTAAGTTGAGGAGTATCGGTATTTAATTGCAATTTGTTCATTCCTATTGGCGTATAGTAATCCATGTAGGTACTGTGTTCGGTTTTTGTTTTTGTTTTTTAAATGTAGGCATATACCTGAAGTATATAAGGGCAATTTATATGTCAACCTAAATTCATGGAAAAAATCCCTTAAAAATATGCAGTGCCTCTAGTTCTAACTCTGTGTTCACCATGATATGAACATCTGATCTGTAATTTGAGACTCTAAATGATACAGTCCACCAGAAAGGAGAACCCTGTGCTGACATCCTAACAGTTTTGATACCAAAAATTCTCTTCTATAAATTAATAAATTGAAATTTGGAAATATAACTCAGTGTCCTTTGAATGTGCTTGACATGAATACATTCCCTATGGTTCTGTCATCTCCTGGTGAATGGATAAAACTAAATTTTTCAAACCGTCAAAACTAAAGTAAAAACTCTCAATGAAGCTAGATCTGAAATTACTTCATGGCGATTGATTTGGGCTCTGTTGACCTGAGCTCTATTGATCTGAACTGTGAAGGTTATCTATGCCAAATGTACTTCTGTGTCTCAATCTATCATTTCTCAAAGTGTAAATATCCTGAAAAAGAAGGTTAGTCAGGAGCCCAGCAGAAAATGGAAGGCATGCTAAGCTGGAATGTTGTAGAGAATGTCATAAGAAGTCTATTCGCAGAGGCTTGGGCAGGGTTAAGAAAACTGACAAGGAATGTTGAGGCACCCAGGGACCAGCAACGGTGGGGGCTACTACTATTCACAGGCACAAAGAGACAAGGGAAGGTAGTGACGTCCCTGGAATCAGAGAGGGCTGGAGCAGTAGAAGGGGGACTGTCTGACAGAAGGGATGCTGGACCTGCATCACCAAGTCAAGGAGAGAGTTGGAGAGAGAAAAACAGTGCAGCCTTTCTCTCTCCTTCCCCTTCAATCTCCTGTAGTTCCAGAGGGCAAGGAAGCCTGTTGTGCAGTCCATCAGGTCAGCCTCTCAGGACTCAAAGCAGGGAGGAGAAGTGTGGCACATGGGTCTCCAGAGGGTTGGCTTGCCATACAGAGAAAAGCAATGTCAAAGGATACGTGTAATGTGGTATAACATTGGCCCCAGGATATGGTTGAAGAATAACACTTAAAGGAGCACTATAATTAAACTTCTTGTATTGTATATTATTTTTCCAGGACCTCACACTTGCTTTTGATTTAGCAATGTATTTTCCATGCTTCTGTTTCACTTTAAGTGTTCTTAGATTAATTGCTGCATCAGCTGTCACCTCTGTGCGACCTTGAACTAAATCACAACATAAACTTCTTGGCATAAATTTCAGTAATGATACAGCTTCTGGGAAAGGTGTCTTTGGCCAAAAGCTATAGCATCATCCACAATCTTCTCAACAAGCAGAATCATGTTTTGCGTTAGAATTTTTTGCCAAGTAGAAATGCTGAGCACAAACATTTTATGCATTTTGGATTTTTTAAAGCATTTTTTAATGCATTCATGGTATTTCTTAGATACATAACCAAAATATTATTCCTCTTGGGAGATCTCTTTCCCTATCTTTAAGTTTATTTTGGCTTTTCAGCTCAAGAAGTTGTGAAGATACATATTCATTCAACAAGTGGTTTGGGGCTCTTCCTATATAAACATTACTGGAAATGCTGTAAGTGGTGGTAGTATTAAGAAAGATGCTTACAAGATCAAAACAATAAGAAAATAAGAAACTAAGAGAGAAATTATTTAAACAATTGCAAGAGAGATCCAAGCAGGTGAGTGATTTGAATGAAAGTGGAATTAATTTTAGGCATCTTAAGGAAATAAAACTTAAGAAGTTTTAAAACTTTAAATAGTTTTAAAACTATCGTATCTTAACCAGAGATACAATACACAATGGTACAAAAAACACCAGACGAGGCCTCAGAGACCTGGAACAAGTCCCGGCAAATGACTTAGCCTTTTTGTGCTTCAATTTTCTCACTGTTAAGTTGGAATCGCAGTGGAACTAATTCCTCAAATGAGAAATTACATGTTGAAGTTATTGAGAAGTTCAATATCCTTTGCCAATAACGCAAGTGTAATATTTTAAAAAGACCTCTTGATTTAGTTTCCCTCATTGGTAAGCAGAGCTCTTTCCTCCCTTGGGGCTTGGCACCGAGGCTGGGTTGGGGAAAGGCACTGGGGAGCCCAAAGGCTCTGCTTCTGATCAGAGGAAGTCCCAGGAGACAGGAAGGGGCAGTAAAAAACCCCACATCTCTTCCATTTCTGGCAGGTCATGGGAGAAGAAGGCAGACAGAGATGGAAGAGGCCCACGATGTGACTGATGCCTTCCTCACAACATATGTCTTCCCCAGGCTTTGGCCCGAGGGTGCATATTTTAAGGCAGGGGCTCTTGCTTCAATTCATACTAAAAGGTTAGGAAAGAGATTGCCTCGGGATGCACTGGCACCAACCTGAGGGCAGCTGCATCAAAATAAATTCAGGGGTGCCGCATCGTAGTTAGGCAGAGGGAAACCCTGACTTTAACTTTACTGAGCCTAGGCCATGGACTAGATGGCACATATGACTAAAATGTAGAGGAATCTGTACCAGGCAGCAGTGACTATCCGGAGGCCAAATTAGCCAGGGAGCCACGCTGGGCCCAGTGCAAGCTGAGAGATCAAATTGCGAGTCACAGAAGCCACAGGCTTCAGCTGCCACCAGCTGAATACCCAGGGGCAGAACCAGTCAACCTTCTGCAGTCCAGGCAGCCCAGATGGCCACTGCCCACGAGAGGCCAGCACACCCAAGGATGCCATGTGGACATCTGGATCCAGTGACCTAGCAGCTGCCATGCAATCTCATAAGCCACCACTGCTGCCTTTCCTCCCAGGCATTAGCTTGGGAATGGGGACAAAATCTGCAGGACTGAGCCTTCTAAACTAAAAAAGTTGAGAATTAATCTAAAGAGAATTTTTAAACTATTATATCAGACTAACTTTATCAGGTTGACTTTTTTTCTTAGATTAAAAAATATGTTTTTATTACCAAGCAGGAAAGATCAAATCAGAGAAAAAAAAAAAAAAACCCAAAAACGCACAGAAGCATTATTAGGAATAATACCTTTGCAATGGAATCACAAATTTATTCACGCCACCCTCATATCTCTTTATTAGTCCCTGAAACACAGAACTTTTTTTTAATAAATAAATGAATGAAGCTTGTAAAAATAATATATTAAAACAATTTGGGGATAGGGAAATACTACTGTAAAGAATCTTAAAAACGAGGTAATCAGAGAGGCCAGGTGCAATAGCTCACACTGGTAATCCCAGCACTTCAGGAGGCTGAGGTGGAAGGATGAGGCCAGGAATTCGAGACCAGCCTGGGCAACACAGTGAGACCTCATGTCTACAAAAAAAATTTTTAAAGTGGGGAGGAGCCAAGATGGCGGATGAGAAAAGCCGCCAGTCAGAGTGTCTCTGCAAAAAAGACAAATTTTAGAAGAAAGAGAAAAAAATAAACTAGCAGAGAGGCGTAGATCGGGTGAGGGTCGGAAGGAAGGGTGCTGGAAACGATAGGAGACTCCACGGGAAGACGTTGCGGAGGAGAACTGGAAGGAGAAAGGGCCCGAGAGGCATGGAGACCAGCGACAAGGGTAGGTGGAGGGGTTAACTTTCCCCTCCCTTGCATCTTGGACTGCTGGTGGGCTCCTGAGAGGTTGGAGAGACCTGCCGACAGCATCCCAGAGACGGCTGCTGCCAGTGAGCAGTGGCCTCTTGCGGACTTGGCGCCGGGCTCCCAGCTCCCTCAGGGGCACCTCCCCACGTTGCAGACCCGAGCCTATCGGCAGACGCCATATTGCTCCATTCTCTCCTTCCCGCTCCCTACCTGAGGGTGCCCAGAGAGACAATTTAGCCGTCACAGGGAGGCATCTCCAAGGAACGGGACCTTTCCTTTTGGGGCCGTACAGCAGATTGAGGGATACTCAGACTGCGAGCTCCCTAGCCGCCAGCTCTCCCAGGTGCTACTTGCCTGGGGACTCCAGGAGAGTGGGGCAAATCCCGAGGTGGAGCGAAATAGATCCAGCTTGGGCACCCTGTAGGTGATTCAAGACCAGCACCCCTCCCCCTGGCAGGGTCAAGGATTGATCTCCAGGGCCCAGGGGACAGGCCTGCAGACCAGACCCTGTACATCCAGGTCAGATCGCACTGCCCCAGGCAAAGAAGGGAGATCTGTGAAAGAGCCTACTGAGGAGTCTGCGCCTTCAGGGGCAGATCAGAGTGCCTGAGCGGCAACCCTCCTTCCAAAAGAGGGCTGTGCACCCAGCTCAGGCTGTGATCCTGGGTAGGGAACCTCCCGGCCCACATCACAGCCAGGGGAGATCCAGCGGCCTGAGGTCCTGCTTGTTGGCAGAGGCCTGGGAGAGGCCACAGAGAGGGGGAGGGTGGAGGGGAGCGAGACCTGCTCCGGAGTGCAGGTCTCGGACAGCCCCACCCCTCAAGCCCAGACTTTCAGCTGAGTGGAGGCATTTCAGCCCCTCCGGGCAGATTTGCACAGAAACAAAGAACAGACCTTTGACCCCTGCTAACAGCAGTTGTGGAGCCTGAGGGCAGGCTTACTCAACCCAGCCCCATCCAGACTCACTCCCGGTCCTGACCCCACTGAGGTGGAGAATAAGGACACACATGGAAGTTCCAGGGCCCCACCCATGACCCGAGGCACAAGAGGGCCTCTCTAGAGGAACAAGAGCTAGCTACAGGACCCAAAAACAGCACGCTCCTCCCTGCAAGTGCCACCTACTGACAGGGAGGTCATCCTACATGTCCTTTTACTGCATCTACTGATTCATCATAAATGGTGTGGTTGAATCTCACCCACAAACACCACCTACTGGCTCAGAGACTAAACAGGGTGTGTCATTATCCAAACAAAACTCTAAAGGCAAGAAGGAACAACTGATCCAGATGGGAAGGAACCAGCCAAAGAACTCTGGAAGTATGAAGACTCAAATGGAAAGCACATCCACAAAGAGAAACAACAGCTCTCCAGCAATGGACATTAACCAAACTCAGAACACTAAAATGACAGAAGAATTTCAAACATGTATTGTAAGAAAACTGAATGATATGCAAGAAAAAATGGATAACCAACACAAAGAAACCACAAAAAAAATCCAGGACTTGGAAGAAAAATTCACTAAAGAAATTGAAATATTAAAGAAAAATCAAACCGATCTCCTGGAAATGAAGGGCTTATTTAGGGAACTACAAAACACAGTGGAAAGCCTCAAGAACAGGGTAGATCAAATGGAAGAAAGAATCTCAGAGATCGAAGACAACTCCTTCCAATTAAATAAGTCAGTCACACAGATCGAGCAGAAAATTAAAAGAAAAGAAACAAGCCTACAAGAAATGTGGGATTATGTGAAAAAACCAAACCTGAGGGTGATAGGGGTTCCAGAAGGTGAAGAAAACACTCAAAGGCTGGATAAGCTATTTGAAGAATCAATAGAGGAGAATTTCCCAGGCCTTGCTAAAAATCTAGATACACAGGTACAAGAAACTCAACAGACCCCAGGGAGATTCAATGCAAATAGGAAGACACCACATCATGCAGTCATCAGTTTGACCAAAATATCCACTAAAGAGGCCCTTCTATGAGCTGTAAGGTGAAAGAAACAAGTAACATACAAAGGAAACCCCATCACAGTAACTCCAGACTTCTCAACTGAAACCCTACAAGCCAGAAGAGACTGGGGCCCCATTCTCACTCTTTTGAAACAGAATAATGCCCAGCCTAGAATCTTGTACCCTGCAAAACTAAGTTTCATATATGAAGGAGAAATAAAGACATTCTTAGATAAGCAAAGACTGACGGAATTCACCAAGACAAGACAAGCTCTCCAAGAAGTACTCAAAACAGAATTACACAAGGATCAGCACAATAAACACTCTCAAATGTAAAACCACTCAAAAGTTAAAGATCAAAAGCTAGATTCCACAATGGCTCAAGAGAGAAAACAAAGCAACAAAATGCAACCCAACAGAATGAACAGTAATTCACCCCACTTATCGGTTCTCTCAATAAATGTGAATGGCTTGAACTCCCCTCTCAAGAGACATAGGCTGGCCAAATGGATAAAAAAAAAAAACAAAAAACAAGCTAAGCATCTGCTGTCTCCAGGAAACACATCTAACCTGCAAGGATGCATTTAGACTCAAGGTAAAGGGGTGGAAATCAATATTTCAAGGAAATGGAAGCCAAAAGAAGGCTAGTGTGGCAGTTTTGATCTCAGATAACTTAGTTTTTAAATCGACAAAAGTAATGAAAGACAAACAGGGTCACTATATAATGGTGAAGGGTACAGTTCAACAGGAAGACATAACAATTCTAAATATGTATGCACCCAACTTAGGTGCACCTGGATTCATAAAGCAAACTCTACTTGATCTAAACAAATTGATAGACAGCAACACCATAATAGTCGGAGACTTCAACAACCCACTGACAGCACAGGACAGATCCTCCAAACAGAAAATTAACAAAGAAATAATGGGCTTAAACAGAACTCTAGAACAAATGGGCCTGACTGACATTTACAGGTCATTCTACCCCAAAACCACTGAATATACGTTCTTCTCATCAGCTCATGGGATATTCTCTAAGATTGACCGTATTCTAGGACACAAAGCATGTCTCAAAAAATTTTAAGAAATAGAAATCATACCATGCATCTTCTCAGATCACAGTGGAATAAGAATAGAAATCAACCCCAACAGAAACTCTCATCGCTACACAAAGTCATGGAAATTAAACAACCTTCTGCTGAACGATTCCTTCATAAATGAGGAAGCCAAAGCATTCCTGAGAGGAAAGTTTATTTCAATAAATGCCTATATCCAAAAGTCAAAAAGATCACAAATAGACAACCTAATGAATCGACTCAAAAGAACTGGAAAAAGAAGAACAGACTGACCCCAAACCCAGCAGAAGAAGGGAAATAAATAAGATCAAATCAGAACTAAATGAAATTGACAACAGGGAAACTATACAGAAGAATAATAAAGCAAAAAGTTGGTTCTTTGAAAAACTAAACAAAATTGACACACCTTTGGCTAAACTAATGAAAAACAGAAAAGAAAAATCCCTAATAAGCTCCAT
>RJWJ010006583.1:0-24654 GCA_004363605.1 Indri indri | reverse complement strand
TTAATAAAACAAAAAGTTGGTTCTTTGAAAAACTAAACAAAATTGACACACCTTTGGCTAAACTAATGAAAAACGGAAAAGAAAAATCCCTAATAAGCTCCATCAGGAACAAAAAAGCAGAAGTTACAACTGATGCCATGGAGATTCAAGATATAATGTACGAATATTACAAAAACCTTTATGCACACAAACTGGAAAATGTGGAGGAAATGGACAAATTTTTAGAAACACAGAGCCTCCCTAGGCTCAATGAGGAAGAAATAGAATTCCTGAACAGACCAATATCAAGGACTGAAATTGAAACAGCAATAAAAAACATTTCAAAAAAGAAAAGTCCTGGACCAGATGGTTTCACACCCGAATTTTACCACACCTACAAAGAAGAACTGGTGCCTATCCTGCAGAAATTATTCCACAGCATCGAGAAGGATGGATTCCTCCCCAACACATTTTAAGAAGCCAACATAACCCTGATACCAAAACCAGGAAAGGATGCAACAAAAAAGGAAAACTACAGACCAATATCCCTTATGAATATAGATGCAAAAATTCTCAACAAAATTCTAGCTAACTGAATCCAGGTGCTTATTAAGAAAATAATCTATCATGACCAAGTGGGCTTCATTCCAGAGATGCAGGGATGGTTCAACATACGCAAATCTATAAATGTAATTCACCACATAAACAGAAGCAAAAACAAAAACCATATGATTTTCTCAATAAACACAGAAGAAGCATTTGACAAAATTCAACACCCTTTCATGATAAGAACGCTTAAGAAAATAGGTATAGATGGGGCTTACCTAAAACTGATACAAGCCATTTATGACAAACCCACAGCCAACATCATACTGAAAGGGGAAAAATTGAAAGCATTCTCACTTAGAACTGGAACCAGACAAGGTTGCCCACTATCTCCACTTCTATTCAACATAGTGCTGGAAGTCCTGGCCACAGCAATCAGGCAAGAGAGTGGAATTAAAGGCATACAAATGGGAACAGAACAGATCAAGCTCTCACTATTTGCTGACGACATGATATTATATCTAGAAAACCCCATGGATTCAACCAAGAGGTTCCTGGAATTGATAAATGAATTCAGTAAAGTCTCAGGATATAAAATCAATACACACAAATCAGAGGCTTTCATATACGCCAATAGCAGTCATACCAAGAACCAAATCAAAGACTCAATTCCCTTCACAATAGCAACAAAGAAAATAAAGTGTCTAAGAATATATTTAACTAAGGAGGTAAAAGACCTCTATAGGGAGAACTATGAAACATTGAGGAAGGAAATAGCAGAGGATGTAAACAGGTGGAAAACCATACCATGCTCGTGGGTCGGCAGAATCAACATTGCTAAGATGTCTATACTACCCAAAGTGATCTACAGATTCAATGCAATTCCTATTAAAATACCAACATCATTCTTCACAGATGTAGAAAATTAACTTTACGCTTTGTATGGAACCAGAGAAGACCCCACATAGCAAAAACAATTCTAGGCAATAAAAACAAAATGGGAGGTATCAACTTCCCAGACTTCAAACTTTATTATAAGGCTGTAGTAATCAGAACAGCTTGGTACTGGCACAAAAATAGAGCAATTGACCAGTGGAACAGAACTGAGAACTCAGATATAAAACCATCCTCATATAGCCATATAATTTTTGACAAAGCAGACAAAAACATACACTGGGGAAAATAATCCTTATTCAATAAATGGTGCTGGGAAAACTGGATAGCCACAGGTAGAAGACTGAACCAGGATCCACACCTTTCACCTCTCACAAAAATCAACTCACACTGGGTAACATATTTTAACCTAAGGAGTTTAAACCTCTATTAGAATTCTAGAGGAAAATGTTGGAAATACTCTTCTAGACATTGGCCTAGGAAAAGAATTTATGAAGAAGACCCCAAAGGCAATCACAGCAACAACTAAAATCAATAAATGGGACCTGATCAAATTAAAAAGCTTCTGCACAGCCAAAGAAACTGTCACAAGAGCAAACAGACAACCTACAGAATGGGAGAAAATTTTTGCATGCTGCAAATCCAATAAAGGGCTGATGACTAGAATCTACTTAGAATTCAGGAAAATCAACAAGAAAAAAATCAAACGACCCTATCAAAAAGCGGGCAAAGGACATGAACAGAAATTTTTCAAAAGAAGACAGAATAATGGCCAAAAACCATATGAAAAAATGCTCAACATCTCTAATCATCAGGGAAATGCAAATCAAAACCACGATGAGATATCACTTATCTCCAGTGAGACTGGCCTTTATCAAAAAGTCCCAAAACAATAAATGTTGGCGTGGATGTGGAGAGATAGGAACACTCATACACTGCTGGTGGGACTGCAAACTAGTACAACCTCTGTGGAAAGCAATATGGAGATACCTTAAAGAGATACAATTAGAAGTACCATTCGATCCAACAATCCCATTACTGGGCATGTACCCAAAAGAACCAATGATACTCTATTAGAAAGACACCTGCACCCGACTGTTTATAGCAGCACAATTCGCAATTGCAAAGATGTGGAAACAACCCAAGTGTCCATCAATACATGAGTAGATTAATAAAATGTGTTATATGTATACCATGGAGTACTATCCAGCTTTAAGAAACAATGGTGATATAGCACCTCTTGTATACTCCTGGATAGAGCTGGAACACATTCTACTAAGTGAAGTATCCCAAGAATGGAAAAACAAGCACCACATGTACTCACCATCAAATTGGTATTAACTGATCAACACATAAGTGCACATATAAGAACAACATCTATTGGATGTCGGGCAGGGGAGAGGGGGGAGGAGGGGACAGGTATATGCATACACAAAGAGTGCAATGTGCACCATCTGAGGGATGGACACGCTTGAAACTTGGACTTGGGGGAGGGAGGGGGGTCAAGGGCAACATACGTAACCTAAACATCTGTACTTCCATAATATGCTGAAATAATAATAAAAAAAAGGTAGTCAGGCATAGTGGCACACCTGTAGTCCTAGATATTCAGGAGGCTGAGGTGAGAGGATTGCTGGAACCCAAGGTTATAGTGAGTCATGATCATGCCACTGTACTCCAGCCTGAGCAACAGAGCCAATCTCTTTAAAAAAATTAAAAAAAGAAGAAAACAAACAAAAGAAAAGAAAAAACAAGGTGACTGTGGACAGAATCTCTAATACAGTCAGATGCTATTTATCCATCTCCTATCTCAGTGCCTTTGTCCTTGAAGTTTTTTCTTCTTGGAGTGCTCTGTCCCCACATGCCTGCTTGGCTGGTTATTTACTTCTCTCAGGTCTGTACTTAAAAATCATCTTTCTCAGGCAGTCTGTTTCCCTCCACTCCGTAATATTCCAAACCCTTGAAACGTTTTATGTCTCCATCTTATTCTTTTTTCTTAGTACTTGTCATTATCTGATATGATTTACTTATTTACTTATGACATGATTTCACTTATTTATTTTGTGTTTAGTCAGGATAAGAAACACTGGCATTTCTGACAAATAACTCCCAAATATGAGTGACTTAACATGGTAAGTGTTTATTTCTTATTCATGTCACAAGTCTAGGGGCAAGTGGAGCTGTTCTTTTGGGTGGCTCTTCTCCAAGTGGTGCTCAGTAAGCCAGACTTCTTCCATGTTGCAATGCTACCAACTTTTACCACATGGCTTTCATGGTCTCCAACGAAGGGGAAGAGGAGACGGGGAAGGTAGATCATATATTAATAATTAATTATCTCAGCCCAGAAGTGACCCACATTAGTTTTGCTCATATTTCACTGGATAGAACCAGTCACATGGCCATTTAACCCCAAAGCAGCCTGGAAAATACATAGGAGCACATAGTTACCCACACAATAACTATGTGCTATGTTGCACGTAGGCAACATACTGCCTTCTGGTCACCAAATATCCATCTGTGGCAGACAAATGAGCCAAGTGGCAGACAATGGACCAAGTCCCTCAGTGTGGGTGAGACCTTGTGACTTGCTTCCACCTAATAGAATATGGCAAGTGTTATTATATATGATGTATAGATACATATCATATATAGTGATATGTATGAATATGATAGGATATCACTCCTCGATTTTGTTATATTATGTAAGACTCTGTCTGACAAATAATAGTAAGATAGTTTCTCCTGCTGGCCTTGAAGAAATAAGCTGCCATTAGTTTTGGAGTCACAAAGAAATGAATTTTGCCAACGACTTAAGTGAGTGAATTTTTCCCCAGTCAAACCTTCAGATGAGAATGCAGCCCATTAGACACCTTGATTGCAGCCTTGTGAGACCCAGAGCAGAGGTCCCAAGTAAGCTGCACCCAGATTTTTGACCTACAGAAACTTTAAGATAATAACCTGTGTTGTTTTAGGCCACTAAGTTTGTAATAATTTGCTATGCGATGATAAAAATGAACACATTCCTGTATTTAAAAAACCACTCATTTTCTTCTAGAGGAAGACGATCCAGTCAATCTTTTAGTTATAAATTCAAGATATTTGGGTGATGTACAGTCCTCTTCATTAAGTCCATTAAGTCCTATATTAACCTATAGTCCAAAAGGACAAGGCATTTGTCTCCTGAAACCCAGTATATAATGATGGATGTCCACAATAGATCTTCACATTTCAAGAGAAAAAAAAGAAAGAATGAAAGTCACAGGACACATACGGCAGTCTTTTGTCCAGAGGAATTCTAAAATCCCGTGGGCAGGCACTGTGATGTGTCCCTGAGAAGTTTCATGATTAAACTGTAGTTCTTCCCTCAGGGAGGAGCTTCCTTGTCCACTGTCCTCTGGTCCCCATTGCCCCTTCACCTCTTAGTCTCTTCCTTTCCCTTTATCCTCCCTGGCCACATATGAAATGAGTAACAGTAAGTGGCATCTCCTTATGGGGTGTCTTTGTCCATTTTGTGCTGCTATACACAATACCAGAGACTAGGTAATTTATAAAGAAAAGACATATATTTCTTATAGTTCTGGAGGCTGGATAGTCCAAGGTCAAGGGGCTAGCATCTTTCAAGGGTCTTCTTGCTGTGTCATCCCTTGGTGGAAGTCAGAAGGGCAAGAGAGCACAAGGGGGTTGGTGAGGAGAGAGAGAGAGAAAGGGGACAGAACTCATCCTTTTCATCAGAAACTCACTCCTGCAATAACTAACCTGCTCTTGTGATAACAGCATTAACCCATTCACAACGCCAGAGTCCTCATGACCTAATCACCTCTTAAAAGTCCTACCTCCCGATACTGTTGCACTGTGGATTAAGTTGCCAACACAGGAACTTTGAGGGACAAAAGCACAGCAGGGTGTGTACAGCATTCAAAGCCTGCTTCTTACGCATGGTAAATTGTTCTAAGTCTTGAACTGACAAAGAATTTTTTATTGGTTTCTTTGGTAATACAAGTCCCTCTAAAATAAATAGGTTTCTGGCCTGTGAGCTTCCAGTCAGTTACATGTGCCAGTAACTACACCCGAAATTGTTTTTCTGGATATAAGTTTTAAACTTCTGAACTTAAAGGTAAACCCTAAAGCCACCTCACCACATTCAAATTTTTTCCCTGGCTCAGTTTTACTAGGGCTTTGTCTCTCAAAGCCTTTATAAATCCCATCTTTTACTGTTTGAGATCTAAAAGCAGTTAGCCTTTCTATCTCTGCAAAGACCCAAATTCTTAGACTCTCTGTATTCTCTTTTTCTATATTTCTTTTCTCTATATCTCTTGTTGGAAAATTTCTCTTTTTTCTGATGTTTGAAAACTGGCCACTTCTGTCCTGAACCCATCTCTTCCTTGGGAAACCTTGTGATTGTGTTTCCATCACTGACTAATTGATTCTTCCAACCATTTGCCTTAGAGCTCGGAAGGCACAAGGTAAGCTTTAAGTTACCACAGCAACATTTTACTAATTGTTTTGCCACTGCCTATTATTATCACCATCTTTCCAGCTTCCAATATTAGTGTCCTTGTTGCTTGCTACTGAACTGCTAAACAATTGCCACATACTTTAAGCTTTAATTATAGCAATATCCTACTTCAAAGTACCAATTTCCACCATAGTCAGGATCATTAATATTGGCTTCTGTAACAAATAATTCCCACATCTAAGTAGATTAACACTTAATTTCTTGCTCACATCACAGTCTTGTATCAGTCATTCAGCTCTCCTTCAAATGATGATGGCCCAGGGACCCAGGTTTCTTCCATCTTGTGGTGATATTTTTTCAAGACATGGCCTGTGTGGTTTCTAGTGAAAGTGAAGAGAATGAGAGAATTCACACTGGATTCTTAACCTCCACAGCCAGGAGTGACAGCCATTATTGCTGCTTAAATTCTATTTGCCAGAAGTAGTCACGTGGCTATCCTAAACACAGAGGAGGATGGAAAATGTAGAAGAGTATATGGATAGTGTAAGCACTGACACTCTGCCACATCTTGCTTATTATTAATATTTGACTTCTCCTTCCCTATCCCACTAGAACACAAGCTTCATAAGGGCAGGGATTTTTGCCTATTCCTTTCACCTTTGCATCCTCAGTACAGGCAGTCCCTGGGTTACGGATGACCTGACTTAAACAGTGTTCCATACTTGTAAACAGGCTCCCAAGGCTACCCATAAAGATAATTTATAATTAAATATTAATAATTAAATTGATAATTTGGGGATTGGTTTCTTCCGCACATGTAGACAAACCTACATGGCGTAAGCAGTTCTTTGGTGCAGCATCTGCGCACTAGTGGCTAGTCTCCTTGTTTATAGAGTCACTTATACACAGTATGACTTTTGTCTTAACTTTTAAATTCTATTTTGTGAGTCTATGTTTACCCTTATGACCACGCCTCCAAAGTGAAAAAGTCCACTGCAAGTGCAGATGAGCCTGCAGCGAAGAGAAAGGTGATTACAGTGGAAACAAAAGTGGAAATAAGCATTTGGAGAAATGCCAGATGCCATGATTCACTGGGAAAGCATTAGGTTTCAGTTGCTCAACTATCGGAACAATTATAAAGGATAAAGTAAGATTAATGGAACATGTGAAAGACAGTGCTCCAATGAAAGCAATAATTATTACGAAGTAGCGTAGTGGATTAACATTCCTATTAGCCTAGGGTTGATGCAACATGAGGTGAGTGTTAACATTTAATATTCTATTTTGAAATTTCTATCTCCTATCTAAACTTTTTGTATGAGTTTGTTTTTACATTCTGTTTGTTTGAATTAAAAGAAAGAGCAGGCCGGGCGTGGTGGCTTATGCCTGTAATCCTAGCACTCTGGGAGGCTGAGGCGGGCGGATCGTTCTGAGCTCAGGAGTTCTAGACCAGCCTGAGCAAGAGCGAGACCCCGTCTCTACCAAAAATAGAAAGAAATTAATTAGACAGCTAAAAATATATATATAAAAAATTAGCCAGGCATGGTGGTGCATGCCTGTAGTCCCAGCTACTCAGGAGGCTGAGACAGTAGGATTGCTTGAGCCCAGGAGTTTGAGGTTGCTGTGAGCTAGGCTGGCCACGGCACTTGCCCCAGGCAAGAGAGTGAGACTCTGTATCAAAAAAAAAAAAAAAAAAAAAAAAAAGAAAGAAAGAGCACAACAGTTTCTGTAACTTATTATTATAGTACAGGGGTATTATTATTATTAATTATTATTATAATACTGCATTATTACCACATGGGCCATTATAGCATCGTTATTGTTATTATTACCATATATGTGCTGTTCATCAGCGATCTGAGTTACATACAAATTTGACCTAAAGATGCTCTCAGGAATGTATCTCATCCATAACACGGGGACCACCTGTACTTAGAGGAGTGCCTGGCTCATAGTAAGTGGTTATTAAACATTTACTTAAAGAATATATGAAAGGGAGAATCCATAAATTCTTGCCATTAGTAATGAGTGAGAAATTAGAAGGCAACAAGAAAGGATTTTGAGTAACCAAAATAGACATCATAAAATTTATGCACCAAAGCTCATGTACATTATCCACTGAAACTCCTCCCTCCCACAAGCCATTTTAGACAAAGTTCTAATGAGAATATTTATGTAGTCTATCAATTCCATAGCAGGAGCTTAGAATGAAATAAGAAAGTTTACCAATTAAAGAAAAGATGATAAGTGATAACTAGGAAAAAATGCGACGTTCTAAAGAAAGAGTTTCTCAAAGTACAACCAAAAAATCTACAGTAGCCTGAAACCATTTAGTGTAGGGGCAAAACCACTTGTATCAACAAGCTCCTAAGGGTATCACTGAATCATAGCATAGTGAATAAATCATAGCCACTATGAATATAACGAGTCAATTATGTTAAGTATACTTTCTTTAGCAAGGCAGAAAAGTTGTAATACATTTAAGAATACATTTTGGCATTCGACAAACGGATGTCCTTCGGTCATGCCCTACATTCCCTAGTTGTAACTATTTATTCATTCCCTTAGGATGGGTGATAGATGAAATACCGGAATGGATGTCTCAAGTCAATATTGTGTTTAAATTAGTCATTTCTTCAGTTGGAAGCTCACACACTCTGAATGCTACACTGATTAGGCCACATTCAGAGTATCAGTTTCAATCAGGGACAGAGCCAGGTTTTGTGGGGACTGAAGATTATACAATTCAGGGCACTCTTTAAGAAAAAAAATACATGTTATAAATATGAAAGGAGGTACTAAAAAGAATATTTATTTAGAATAAAAAAACCCAACAAATTATACATTTTAAAAAACCTCATAATACTAGACCTCACCAAATATAGGAAAATATCACAATTTTAAAAATTAATTAACTGCCTGATATACCTTTATGATTCATTTTCTTACATATTTTGGCTTTATACTCTTTGATTTGTCGTTCGTATGAAAATTATTTGTCACATTATGTTCTATAGAGTTAATAAATATTTCAGTCTTTCTATTTGCAAAGTTGAACAAAATTTGTTTTTATTACCGATAGTTTAGAAGAGTTTCTTTTCTGCTCATGACACATTATTGGGAAAGTCATATACAGTTTTAGGATTCTTGTCAAATATGGGAAAATCTCTATCAAATTTATTTCATATATAAAGAATAAAATGTGGGAGGATTTTCCACATTTTAGTTCTGGATCCACACATTTCAAACATCACCTACCCCATTACCCGTACACTCTGTGCTGGGTCCTGAAGTATGCAATTATTTGGTGATATAATTGCTATCTCTCTACTCTTATGTCACCACACTGAAGTGGCTTCAGGTGGCTGTAAGCTTTCAAGCAGTCAAAATAGATGTCACTGTTACAATGGGCTGTAATGCCCCCACTTAAATTTATTCCACTTAACTAACTCAGTTTCCCCTTAGCCAGATCCCCAAAATGCTCTCAACTACTCCAATTCTTCCAGATACAAAGGGAATAATGGCAAAGGGGAGGTTAGAATGAAAAGAGACAGCAGCCTTTTCTTAATTCAGGCTGCAGTAACAAAGCATCATAGACTGGGTGGCTTATGAATAACAGAAATTGATTTCTCAACAGTTCTAGAGGCTGGAAGTCCAAGGTCAGGGTTCCAGTATGGTCATATTCTGGTGAGGGGCCCCTTTCAGCTGCAGACTGCCATCTTGTCTTTGTATTCTCATGTGGCAGAAAGATGGTGAGGGAGCTTGCTGGGGTTTCTTTCATATGGGCACTCATCATCCCGTTCATGAGGCTCCACCCTCATGAGTGAATTACATCCCAAAGGCCCCATCTCCTAATACCATCACAATGGGGGTTAGGATTTCAACACATGAATTTTGGGGAACACAAACATTGCAAATCTCTTCAGATTAAATTTTCTTACTTTTGAAACTTTTGCAAAAACATAGAACACGTGAACACGTTTCTAAGGCCCTCCTGTGGTGTTGGAAGGAGCCTGAAGTTTATTCTTGAAATCTACGTTTAGGTTTAGCTTTGGACACTATGCTTTGGGAGGAGCATTCACAAACCTGAGCACATCAATAGAAAGGCAGTC
The DNA here is from genome assembly GCA_004363605.1 of Indri indri. Taxonomy (NCBI): domain Eukaryota; kingdom Metazoa; phylum Chordata; class Mammalia; order Primates; family Indriidae; genus Indri; species Indri indri. Next base: position 14,667 of record RJWJ010006583.1, on the reverse strand, counting down.
AGCTAGGATGATGAAGAGTCAGGAAGTTTGTCATATGATGAATAGTTAAAGGCCATGCAAAGATCTTGGAAAAGAGACAATTCAAGTGGTTCACAAGTTGTCTTTAGTGCTTGCAGTCCTGTCAGGTGGAAGAAGTATTTTGACTCAATATAGGAATCGCTTTCTAACGTTAGGCCAGTTTCAATGTAGAATTGACCAGCTTGTGAAGTACGGAGCTCTCTTTATGGGAATGGTTAGAGAAGAGGCTAGGTGAGACCCAGTCATGGATCCTGTGAAGGGGAGACCCACAATGGGTAGTGGTGGTGATGGGGGATGGGGAGTGCAGTATGAAAGAACCTAACCTTTACACACCTTTGCGAGTCTGAGATTTGGGGTGACTTCGTTATTCATTTTATTTGATGCCTTAGTCTCGGTTTTAATGGTTGATATGTAGAAAGTCTTAAAGACACTTGGATCTGCTTTTAAAGTGAGAAAAAAATGTTTTTAAACCTGAGGCAGTGATGGTGATCCTCTGTCATTTTTACCTCTATTCATTTTTAGGCTGTTTAAAGATAGATTGTAACATAGTGATGATCTGCGGCTCAGGTTCGCAGTGGTTAACACAGGAAGCTAAGGGTTGCCAGTGTGAGTTTGCTGGTTCTGAGTAACTCGTAGAAAGAAAACATCATGTGAGATCCCCTAGGATCCCCATTCTTCCAGTAGGAACTGAAATTGGACCTTTGGAGGTGAGGGGGCCATCAGTTCTGCAGAGCAGCCTAACAATGATGCCTGGGATCATAGATCCAGGGGACTAAGGAATCAGGGCTCTTTTGTAACATGTGACAGAACACAACTGAAACAGAATTGAGGAAATGATAAGGGAGAGGATTTATTGGCTTCAGGAGTCGAGTTCGCTGCAGACACATTTACCTCCTGAAGCTCCTGAGAGGGTGAGACCCTCTCTATCAGCTTTTCTTCCCTTAAAGTTGGCTTCATTTGCATGCACTGGTGGTCCTTGTTACCACGGGCTTATATCCTTCCAACTTACCTTTCCTAGTTTAAAGAGTTTGTTTTTCCGAACTGATTCAACCAAAGCCCCAGATTGAGTTCCTGGACCAACATGTCCATCCCACAACCACTCACTGTGGTCTGGAATATGATGACTGGCTAGTCCTAGGGAGTGAGGGTGGGAGGTGTCAGTACCCTGGAACCACAAAGACTCATTGTGGATGAGGGGGAAGGGTAGTTCCCATAGGAATAATGAACCGCTGTTACCAGAAAAGGCGGAGAGATGGATAATACTGAGCACAATTACTAAAAAATCTCCGAATAATGGATATCCACTATTTGAGGGAAGATGTGTTTTGGGACTTCCTCCATATGGGTACAGTTAAACTACAAAATTGAGTAAATCTTTTCCATATCTGGATAGATACCACGCAGGGGATGGGGGGGCGTATCTTTACATTTCATCATTTTTTACTTTTTCTTCTAAGGGGGACTGAGTCAATGAAGATGCTACAGAAGAAGTAAATAGTAAGCCCAACGTATTAATACAGTAATAGTTAATTTTAGTGCCCTCTTTAGGCAAAGTATCCGCGAACGCTTTCAATAATCCATTTTTCATCCTGACCACACCCCGTGTAGGTGAGTATTATCGTCTTGCCCTTGCAGTTGGGGAAAGCGAGGCATGACATTCCTCCATTCAGCTTTCTGGTGAGATTCAGGAACAGTCCTGCCTGCATGACCTCAGAGGGTCTCCTCCATCCTCCACAACGCCTCTAGGAATCCTCCCGTCCTTCGGCTTTGCAGAAGGAGGGCAGCTCAGGTTCCGCCGCAGCCTCGGGACTTGTCCTTCGCCCGGGTGCACCCGCTCCGCTCTCCCGCACCTTCCTCAGGGAGGTCCCCCTGGCCAAGGTCTGGCTGTCGCTCCTGTTCTCTCCCCCCGCCTCCCTTCCACTGGTCCCCGACGTGCAGGCAGCTGCCAGCCAAGCGCCCCGCAGGGCAGCGCGGGCAGATGCCGCCGCCGCGGCTAGCGGAAGGGGCGCCGGCACGGCTGGAGGTGAGCGGGCGGACCCTTGGCTCTGCGCTGGCCTGGGCGCCGCGGTTGGGGCGGGCCCCCGGGCGCGCCGGGCAGGAGGAAGGTGGCGGCGGGAGGGAGGCCGGCGGGGAGCGGCGAGAGGGAGGCGACGCAGGCGGGCCGGCACGCTGCTCGCGGGCGACGCCTGGAGAGCGAGCGGCGGGGAGCCGGGCGCTGCGGGGCCGCTCGGGGACGCGCGGCGCTCGGCCGTAAACTCCTGACGGCGCCCGGACCCCCGGCGCCCTCCCGAGCGCGGGCGGGAGACATGGCTTCGCGCGTCCCCGTCGCCGCCGCCGCCGCTGACTCGACACAATCGGCGGGTCGCGCGGGGGACGAGGCGTAACCCGGAGGTGGGCGGCGGCGCGGAGCCGCCTCAGGAGCTCGGAGTGTGGTTGCGAGCGAGGAACATGCCAGCACAAAGGCGAGCCAAGACCCAGTCCGCTGCGGAGGGCGGCGGGAAGAGCCGCTGAGGGGCGCGCCGCGCGCTCTGCTCCTGCGCCGCGTCTCTCTGGTCGCTGCTCCCGGTCGCGGGTCGGAGACGGCAGAGCAGGGTCCCCGGGCTCCGTGGCAGCGGCCGCCGCAGCCGGGAGCTGCATGCGACGCGCGGCGGCGCCCGGGGCCGCCTGCTTTCCCCGCGGCGCGCACGGACCGGCCAGAGGGCGCCGGGGCCGCGGGTCCGGGCGACTGCGGGGGCGCCCTCCCGCCCCGCGGCCCGGTCCCCACCCGCAGCTTGTGGCGGGGGCGCCGAGCCCAGGTGAGTGCGCGGCCCTCGCGCCGCAAGTATCGGACGGCGGGAGCTGGCTTTGTTTTCGTCCCTCGCGCCCCGGCGCGGTCATTCATTTGACATTTCGGTTTCTGCTGCCCTGAAACGCGGATGAGAGGCACCAGGACGTGTTGGATGTTTTGCTTATTCTGGGAAACTGGGACTTTTGGGTCCATTTGAGCATCACTTGAGGGAGAGGAGGCTTCATTTCCTTTTTGGTTTGCAATGTGCTGTGAACATCCTCTGCTGGAGCTTGGGGCCTGGAGGAAACTGGGGCTGCAGATTTAGACGTAGACGTTTCCGAGGACGTGCAACTGCAGAGGTCTGGCTCTCTCATGCCTTGTCTTCTCCATCAGCAGTGCTCAGGTGCTTTTTGTTGTTTATTATTATTAATTTTAAGAACATCTTTACAGGCACATTTATTTCTTTTAGAGTTGGAAGTCTTTGGAGTCAATGCAGAGAGCTCACGATTAGACTTACAAGGGCTCAATCGATAGTCAACTTGGAGAAGGAAAGCATCGATGATCATTATAGATAGAAATGGGCGGCAGGCAAACTTCACGCTGGCCTTTAGCCTTCCTGGATACGAATTCTGCTTCCACTGTCCTAGAGTCACGCACACTCTGAGTGTGAAACTTGTCTTTTTTCTTGAATAGTTTTCCATAGTTTGTCATTTAGAAAAAAACATTTTGGCGTGTTTAGTAGAGTTCTCTGTTGGACCTGGTGAATTTTCACGTATTTGTCTTATAAATGTGATTTTCTTTTTACTATTTCTCCTATTCCCTCAAGGGCTCATTTCTTCTGTTGCCTAGAGAGAGCTTTTTTCCTCTCCCTCTCTCGTCTTCACTCCTCCCAACAGATGGCTGGATATTCCGAGGTTATCTTTAAAATGACACACACATTACCTACAAAGAAAGATCAGTTATTAAGTTTATCTTTGGAGTTACTAAAGCAAGATGCCTAATCTGGATGGGGATATTATTAAGGGTGTGAAAATCTGGAGTTTGCTAATCCGTTTGGTCATCAGAAGATTCCTGCAGGGATTGTTTATATAGTGTGGGGGACAGATGGTATCCTTAGCAGACAAGAGAAGCCAGGCATGAAGGGTCATTGTATTCTTCAGAAATTACCCACTTCATTATTGGAAGAGTGGGGTGGAGGGTGGGAAAGACATAATTTTGATCATCCGAAGGAGACATTTTAACATTACTATCCAGCAGCCTAACCAGTTAATTTTTTTTTCTTTTTTTGAACATTAAAAAAGTCATTGAAGTATTTGTTTTGATTATTACAGTGGCACACTTTGGCCTCAATTGTGGTTATGTGAAGCAGTTTAAACAGTTATAGTAACCAAAATGTCTTTTTACTTGAAATTATCATACCACTTTTAGGGAAAACCAATTGCACCTTTCTTAATTTTTGTATGCAAATGGCCCCTTGGACTCATAGTGTCTCCTGGCTGGAAGGACTTAGTCTGGTCCATGTTAGTTTGAATCCAGTTCCCTTCACCATCTCCATGACAGGTGGTTCCCTAACCCCCAGAATTTGCCTGCAGACGCTCATCTATGCTCTCAGGTGATACTACTCTACTTCTATGATGAATTACCAGCCTAAGACTTTTGCTTTGCCATCACTTCCCTCACAGCATCGGGCAACCTTTGGCAGTGAATCTTTATGAATGACTGTGGTGTCGGTGAAGAAATCAAAGTCATTCTGAACATCTGAAATAAGCCAGCTGGAGCTTTTCTGTGCCTACCACCATCGTAGATTATTTATGTCCTGTAGGTTGCAACTAGATCACAAAGTTGGTCTTCCCTCTTTCTGAATGTGAGGGGAAATATTCCAGTGAATTAATATTTACCAGCCACAGGAACTCAATATAATGAGGAACATGAGCAATGTTTGACCCTCTGAACAGGAGGCGAGAAATAAAAGTAAGCGTTAGCTATTTAACTTGGGCAATGTGATCTTGAGAGAAAAATGTATTTTCTTACTCTTTTCAAACCTTTTGCGCTGCTGATCTCAACCAAAGGCAAAGAAACTAAGGTTGTTACCTGTAGTTGAGGACAGATGCTATGGCCTTTTCTTCTGGATGGATGTATTTTGCAGGAGAGGATACTTTTGGGCTCTTCCCAGTTTCTCAATATGTGCCCCGGTGTCAACGAAAAAATCTAACATTCAAAATACTTGTTAAATCTATGGCTGGTATCTGTGTACCCTCTTCCCAGGTGGCCTTCTCTGTTGTGAAGTGTTCCTTTAAGAGAAACCAGAGGCTTCTGGCCTGGGGCTTGCTGTAGGCCTGGCCTGGATCCACATTCGTGTGCATTGCTGCCTGCTTTCTTGGGAAGACATGGAACCAGTTTTGCGTGGTGTTGGTTAGGGAATGGCAACATTGAGTGAAAACCTTTCCAGTTCTGTTGTCAAAAGCCAGGCCTGGCCTGAAAGAGAAAGGACTATGTTTGAAGTTTGGTTGATCTAACAGAGGCAGAGGTTGCTTCATTACACACGGGATGCCTTTTGTATCAGCATATGAATGATATATTAGAAGGGTGACTGGACCTCCTGGTTTGCCTATGACAGTGCCAATTTATTCCGTTGACCTGTCTTAGTTATCAAAAGGACCCTCTTTCAGATTTAAAAGTTCCCTGGCTTGGGTGATAAATTGTGTTATCACCTTGGGTATTAAGGCATCTTGACTATTTTTTTCATCACTTCTCTCCTGACAGCAGATTTTGAGTCTTGCTTTATTTGAATCTTTTATTTGTTAAATGCAAAGGTAGGAAATCAGAAAAATTTAAACCTGAAAAATGCATAAGGCAAAATGAAATAGGCAGATAGGAGAATGAGATAATTTTTTGTCATCTATTTACACATATTGGAAATAAAAGAGTTGTATTCTTAAGTCATTAAGTGTGTACCATGGCTGTAAATTCATATTATTATTATCTTCAAGCACAGTAAGAATTTGGCCAGGTGTAGTGGCTCATGCCTATAATCTCACCACTTTGGGAGGCTGAGGCAGGGGGATTGCTTGAGCCCAGGAATTCGAGACCAGCCTGGGTAACAAAGCAAGACCCTCAATTCTACAAAAAATTAAAAAAAAAATTAACTATGCATGGTGGTACACACTCATAGCATAGCTACTCAGGAGGAGTAGCTTGAGCCCAGGTGTTCAAGGCTACAATGAGCTGTGAAACTGTGATTGCACCACTGTACCCCAGCCTGGGGTGCAGGGGTGCAGTGGTGCAGTGGGTTATTTTTTCTCAAAAAAAAAAAAAAGCGCACTTTTTAAAAAAAAAAAAGTCCGTTTATCTAGGGCTGACACACACAAATTGGGGCAATTTCTGTGATTTGGGAGTGCAGTTTCTACAAAACCTGTTTGCAGATCTATGATTACATGACTTTTATACAGGTAGCAATGCAAGCTTCAAGATCTAGTGTTTGGTCCAGTTCTTGGATATTTACTGAGACTCCACAACACAAGTGTTGTTGTGAAGACTTGACTCCACATTCTCTTAGTTTCTAAGCTCTCTGGGCCATGAAGATAATAGGAGGGCTTTTGTTTTCTGTACTCTCATCCATCTCCAGTGTTGGATTTGGGTCTCAGCTTTTCATATAGAGGGCTTGCAGAGAAGGAGAACTGGTGTGTCTGTTCACCAGATGAAAATTCTCATATGGGTTTGAGATCATGCAGGTGACCTGGTGAGGGTTTAGGTTCTATACCAAAGCTAGATACACGAAGCTTGTGACACCTGCTTCTGCAACAATTGCTGTGTTCCTTTGCTAAAGAATGTTCTGTTTATAGTATAGCTCATTAGCTGTACTGGCCAGTAGGTGTTAAATTAATTATAGCTGTCACCTTTCTCGTACTCCACTGAAGTCCTCAAAAGCTTGGTCAGCATGCCTGAATAAGAAGAAATTTATCTCCTTTATAAGTAGGATGACTATGTAATTTTTATCTGGACAAGGACACTTTCAAGAGTAAAACGTGGTACTAATTGGAAGGGGCAACAAGTAAAAACTGGGACTATCCCGGGAAAATGAGGATATATGGTCATTCTAACTATGACCAGACTCATTAGCTTTTATATGAAGAATATCCATATGTTGGAAGAATGTCCTTAGCTTCTTCCGGACTTGTTCAACATATATGTTTATGTGTGTATATCCATGTATGTACACACAAACACTGATCATATATCTATAGATATATATATATAGAGAGAGAGGACGAGAGAGAGAGAGTAGGGCTGAAATAAACCACTTAGGAAGGCTGAGTTATTGGAAAATCATGGCCTTCATCATCTCTTTCATTGGTTGACTTCTTAACTGTCTGGATCCAGCTTCTCCAAATTTTAAATCATCTCCTGACCTTGGCTAGTTGTAATAGCATTCTGTTGGTATAATTCTCTTGCTGAAAAACCTTTGATGGCTTATCATTTTCTGTTTAATTCTCAAAGTAAGATCCATAGGCAATTAGGGGTTTAGAAAGGAAAAACAATGAAAAAAATTTCATTCATCCATCCATTCATTCATTCAACTAATTATTTATCGAGCCCCTTCTGTGAGTTAGTCTCTGATCCAGGTGCTGGGAATATACCAATGAATTTCTGACTCCCCTGGTCACTCCACCCCATCACAGTGGTGGATCCCTGACCTTGTGGAGTTTCTTTTGGGGGCAGGAAGGTGGGAAGTGAGAGACATAATAGGCCAAATAAATAAGTAAATTATATAGCATGCCAAAAGGAAATAAGTGCTTTGGAAGAAAGGGAAAATAGAACAGAATAAATGTGGTTGAGTAGACTTCATGGAGAAAGAGACCTTGAGTGAAGACTTAAAAGGAGGTAAGAGAAGTTACTTATGCAGACAACTGAGGGAGAGAGTTGCAGGCAGAGGGAACGGCCATTGCCAAGGTCCTGAGGTGAGAATCTGTTTGGATGTGTTCAAAGGTTTGCAAGAAGACCACTGTGATGGGGTGGAGTGACCAGGGGAGTCAGAAATGACATCAGAAAGGTGATATGGGGATTGCAGAGCATGTAGGGCCTTGAGATATGAGATTAATTATGGTTTCAGCAGATACCCATTATATTCTTAAAACTCATTATAATGTTTAAGATTGTGTTTGTGTTACAAAAACTGCACTGGTTGGTGTATATGGCTTATATTTTGTTAATGGTCCACTTCGTGTTGGTCAATGTAATTTTTATATCATTTGCTTATTTCTTTATTTGTTAACATAATATTTTTTGTTGTTCCAGCTCTTAAGTTGTATCCCCATTTCACAAAAATAGATCAGTGGTTCAAAAATGGAATTATTGAAGTATAGACATAGTGATGAAAATAGTAATGTAAATGCTACTTTTTGGAATGCCGTAATCATACTTAGGGAACTGAATCCCGCTGCATATGAAATGAGAATATGTATGTGTAGAGACAAGGAATCTGTGAAAGTGACAACTTCAGAGTGATAGCTGAAGTTGAAAAGTACAAATGGAAATATGACAATGACTATCAGAAAACTGTTTTTTATTGGGCTTGCCATCCATTTACTCCTAATCCCCATTAGGACCAAATCCCTAATCGTTGCCTGTTATGAAACTGTGCAATAGTGGCATGAAGCCATGGATGTTTTTGTGTCATTTTCAAACAAAGCACAGTGGCTTCTCTGTTATACTATTGAAGTTTTCTAGGACAAGCACACTATAATACTTTCCTTTACAAAATTAATGTATTATGTAGCTAAAGGTAGGTAAAGAGACTATAACTCTACTAGCATCAGTAAAGGAGCCTTGTAGCAAAAATAAGTATGAGTCATATTATTGAAAAGACACTTAGAAAATCAGCTGGAAAGTTAAAGACAAACATTATCCTTAGAGAGAAACCAGAAGTTATTGTCAAAATTCCTTTGTCAAATGACACAGTTGGCTATTGCGTAACGTCGGTGGCGTGGAGTGTGGAAGAGCAATTACTATCAAGTACACGCTAGCAGATATTTCACTTTATGGTTGGACGAAACCACCGATGTCATGCAGAGAATGAATCAGCTTTTGGCATTTGTTCAGGGAGGAGTGCTTGGTGATGCTTTGTTCATTTATCAGTGAAAACTTGTGCTATAAGGGAAGAGATTTTTCTTTTGGTTAACCATTATTCATGAGATTGGAAAAGTTGTCCAGGGCACTGACAAGGTGCTGGTTTCAAGTACAGATAAGAAGGTGATGGCTTCTTGAAGAAAAGTTGTACTTAGAAGCCAATCCACATGCTACCCAATTCACAGAGAAGATGCAGTGCCTTCTGATCTTGAGGAAATGCTAAAAGAAAGAGTGACAACTGTGGATACAACCAAATTGTGGCCCCTGAGTGTATGAGTTTGCTGTGCAAAGTGATGAGCTATGAGTCTAAGACTGCTTCTTCATGCTGACATATGCTGGCTGTATAGGGGAAAGGTGCTCACTTAATATTTTATCAGTGGAGTAAGAAATCTGTGGAGCATGAAAAATGTTTCTTCATGACACTGATTAGAAATGATTTCTGTTGTATCAAGTGGCATGTCTCGGTAATATACTTTGCCCACAGTGAACCATGGAAAGGACAGGGAAGGAAAGGAGAATTATTAACAAATAAAACAACATATCACAGTCTTAGGCTATGAAATTTGTTAGGAAGTTGGAGGTCCACACTGACCGTAAATTAAGGAAGTAATATTGTCATTAATGGACAGTCCTTTAAATAATATGCATATTGTCTCTTGATGACCTGCTAGAAGAATAAGAGCTCGAAGTAGCAGAAGTTAGACCCAGTAAATTTTGATGGGAAGAGGGTACAAGTGTATACTTGGTATTTGAGAGCTTGTAGAGAACCGCAGTGGGAGGAGCCCAGGCTTTTAGGATTTTGTGTTAAGATACTGGGCGGCAGGGAGTATGGGTAGAAGGAGGTGGTGGAGAAATCTGACAGTTGGACATGACCTTTCTTATATTTTTGCTTTAGGTTTCACTTCGTTTCAGACAAATGGACTTGACACTCAAAGGTTTGCAGGAAATGATCTATATTGCCCTTTGCCTGTCCTAGAACAAAAAATGAATGATCTCTCATGGTCTTATAGTAGTCTTGGATTCTCTCTGCTTAGGCCTCCCCGACTTCCTCCCTCCCCTTTCCCCTTTCTTGTTCCCTTTCTCCTTCTCTCATTTTGTTCTTTCCTTCTCTAAGCCATTGACTTGGCATCTCTGAGCTAGAAGAGACTTTAGGAGCTCATCTTCTATATCACTGTGCCTAGGCAGATATATATGCTATTCACAGGAAGAGGGAAAGGGGGTCCCAGGTAAGGAAGTTCTGCACTTTGCCCAGCCAGCCCACTCTAATGTGCATATCCAGCTATAGCACACATTCACATGTAAAGGCCCGTTCTTCCGTAAAGACCCATTTCCTTTTTTTTCCTTTGGCCTTTAATAGTCATTATGTTTTGTCTAATAACTCTTTTATCTTGATGACCATTATTTAATGCTAGGACAGAAGTCATTCATGCATTATTCATTGACGAAACATTGAGCGCATCGTATGTGCCAGGCTCTGTGCTAAGTGATGGGTATAAAAGAGGTTAATAATCGGGCATAGCCCTGCCCGGATAAAACAGAAACTAGTGGGAAACAGGCAACAAAGATATGAAAAAATAAATAAATATATAATTGCAAAGCAAATGTGGCAGATATGTTAATATTTGTTAAATCTGAGTGTTGGTAAATGGGTTACTGTTATGTTAGCTTCTTAACTAAATGAATTTATCAATATATAGTATAAGTATTTCACAAGTAAAAAAATGAATAAACATAGTTGGAAGTGTGGTAAGTGCTTGGGAGAAGGGGGCTTTGGTAGAGAATGCTGTGCAACTGAGACTTCTTTTAGATGGAGTAGGGAAACCAGAAGTGTAATTTGTCTCTGGACTGTATAAGAGGGATGAGGATAATTTGGACAGGGTTCAGAGGAGAATGACAAGGATGATTGATGCCAGAGTTGAAAATGAGCCCTATAAGAAGAGTCTCAAAGAACTGGAGATGCCGAGCAGCAGTGGCTCAGCTGATACAGAGATTTAGGCCTTTTCTTAAATTTTTAGGGACTTTCACACATTCATGTTCTCTTCACGTGTGTCCCATGGTCAACAGCAGGCAAGGCAAGTGATTCACGTTAGGATTATGTGTTGGAGTAAAATTGGGATTTTGTTCTGCAGTTGAGGAAAAATTGGAAAGGACCTAAGAGGCAAACTAGTTCAGCCTTTCTGTAAAGAAATATGTCTTCAGTATTCTTAGCAGGTGGTCATCAAGTTCTTAGGAGATAGTTTCCATGCTCTTTCCACTCAGAATTGGGTGGTGGTGAGTGAGTACTTTGGTTTACTTTAATTAGGCAGGTCTTTTTCCATCCCGTAAATGCCCCAGACTCAGCTCCACCCCAGTACTCTCACCCAGGAAGCACCTCCCACCTGGAATGCCCACCACTACTTACTCTTCCAGGACCCGTGTCTTCATGCCTTTCTGTATGCAATTTAACAATAGCGGTTTTCATAATTTTTTCCCCCTCCTTCTGAAGAAAAGGCATTTCTAGAAGTCAATGTCACTTCCTTTGTCCTTGGCTGACAGCAAGGGTGGAGCTGGAATGAGTATCTTCTGGGAGGGATTGGGGGGGAGTGTGTTTAGTATGATGCCTTCCACCCAGGTGCTGATGTGCCATGCTCTGTGAATCACTATTTTATAGCAACCAAGATCTTCGTCATCTCTTGTTTTAGATGGTGTACTAGTTATTTTGTTTCTCATCAGTCTTTTTGCCAATTAGATTTTAAGCACTGTAAATATATAGAAACCTGGCCGATGCCTCTGTATAAAGCCCAGTATTGATCACATGGTGAATATTCAATAATCAATGCCTAATGGCTGAAGGAACAATCTGTTTCTTCCTCATGGACCATTATGAAAGACCGTTATTTATATAAATTGGATATTACATTGGCATAGGATGCTGAAGGATTAACATTTTTATAGTTTTAAAATGGCAGAAAGTCAAGTCTTGGAGGTCTAATTCATTCGGGTAATTCTCATCTCAGAAACCTTCTTCCTTTGTGAGTGTTCTAACTCCTTGCTATTCGTAGTCCACAGACCAGCAGCATCAGCATGGGAGCTTGTTGGACATGCAGAATCTCAGGCTTCATGCCGGACCTTCTGAATTAGAATCTGCATTTTTCAAAGATCCCCACGTGTTGTATGCACAGTAAAGTTTGAGAAGCATTGTTTTAACTCATCAGAACTTAGAAATTTAGGAGAATTTATCTTCAAAGAGAAGTTAAGTCTGCAGTCAATGGAATGAGATCCTCTGTGCTTTCTGCCGTGTGGCCTGGAATTACACTAGTTTGTGTAGGAGCTCGCCAGGACGTAAGATGGCTTTGCAGGAGTGTTGCAGGGATAAGGTAATTCGAGTATGTAGGTGATACTTAGATGTTGGGCATGGTAGTGATTACAGGAAGTTGAAGTGTTGCTGGAGTGAGAAACCAGGAGAGGCTGTCACAGGTAGAGGAATATGGCCATGCAGTCTTAAACCAAGAACTAAAGGAAGAGGTCTTCTTTTTATCATCAGACACAACTTTTGTCTGAACTTGGACTCTTCTCAAACTCCAGCACCTCCAGAGCCAGCAGGTCACACGTGAAACCAGCTGGATGTGTTGTGTGTGGGAACTTTGTGGAGTGGCGAGGGTCACAGGGAGGCACGCTTCCTCAAAGGGAAAGGAAGTGTCACCATTCAGCTCACCTCATTCCTGCCACGTGGGAATTTGGGTCCAGCACAGTTAAATGTTCAGATTTTTCAAATGAAGCTAAAATGTAAGTGTGTATGTAACACATCTCTTGAGTATAATTTGTTGGTAACTAATTAATATGTTTTTAGAACAGCTCATGCCAGACAAAATTCATGTACTGTCTGCATCTGGTTGGCAACCCCTTTTCTGGATCAACTGAATGAATGAGGTGGTGTCAGTACCCAGCTTCTTCAGTGCAGGGCACCAGATACAGGCAGAGGGAATTTTATGGATCTTTACTAAGTAAAATAAATAAAAATACATAAAAGAAGGGAGCTGCATTTGCTTTGATGTGATATCTGAAGAACCTCAGTGATGTTTGAACAAGAAGTTAGGTGCCCAAAGGAATAAAAGCGAGATCTTGTGAAAGCTGACAGGGAGGTAAGCATGGGGTTGGGGCAAGGGTGAGGAAATGGAGACACGGAAGGTACTTGGCACGCCCAAGCTGGGATCACATCCTGCAACAGGGCAGTCAGGGTTGGAAGGCCAGACCACAACTGGGACCTTCTTGTGCTGGAAGAGAAGTATGACTGTAGCTAGAGTTTGAGTTAATTTATTTTCTGCATCTGGTTATTGAATTTGGGTGGCTGCCAATATTGAAAGTTTGTTGGGGTTTCAATGAAAGTTTGTCATGATAAAATTAGCATTGTACATATTTTGAGATTGAAAACTAGGGGAAGGAATCGAAATTCTTTCTAAAGATTTGCTGTTTATGGTATTACTTGTTAAAGACTTTCTGAATTTGGTTCATTCTGTTTATCCATTCATCAGTTGGTGGACAATGGGTTGTTCTCACTTTTGAATTATTATGAGTAATGCTACTATGAACATTTGTGTAAATGTTTTTGCGTGGATGTGTTTTCAGTTCTCTTGGGTATATACCTGGGAGTGGAATTGTGGATCATACGGTAGTTCTGTGTTTTGAGGACCTGCTAAACAGTTTTCCAAGGTAGGTGCGCCATTTCACATTCCAGTGAACAATGTATGAGGGTTCCAGTTTCTCCACATCTTTCCCAACACTTGTTATTATCTTTCTTTTAGCCATTCCGGTGGGTGTTAAGTAGTATTTCATTGTGGTTTTGATTTGCATTTCCATAATGACTAATGATGTTGAGTATCTTTTCATGTGCTTATGGGTCATTTAGCATTTAACTTTTTTGAAGAAATGTCTATTCAAATCCTTTGCTAACTTAAAAAGTAGTGTTTTTTATCTTCTTGTTGTTGAGTTGTAAGAGTTCTTTATACTCTGGATACTAGACCCTTATGACACATATGCCTTGCAAATATTTTCTCCCATTTTGTGAGTTGTCTTTTCACTTTGTTGATAGTGTCTTTTGAAGCAGAAATTTGTAAATGATGAAATCAAATTTATTCTTTGTTTTTTAATGGTGTTCCTTGTGCTTTTGGTATTCTATTTATTATTATTATTATTTATTTATTTATTTTTGACAAGTCAGTCTCCACGAGTGGAGAAAGACCTGCTTTTGGTATTCTAACTGTTCTTGTTGGTCTTTTGTCTAGTTGTTCTATCCATTATGAAAATTGGGGTATTGATGTTTCCATCTATCGTTATCTGTTTCTCCCTTTAACTCTGTCAGATTTTGCAACCCCCTCTGTTATGTGCATATCTGTTTATAATCATTATGTCTTTCTTTTGAATTGATCCTTTTATTATTACAAAATAGTCTTCTTTGTCTCTAGTAACAATTTTCGTTTTAAAGTCTATTTTGTCTGATATTAGTATTATCACTCCAAATCCTTTTTTGGTTATTGTTTGCATGGTGGATTAATTTGCTAGGACTGTCATAACAAAGGACCACAGGCTGGGTGATTTAAACAGAGAAATTTATTTTCTCACCATTCTGAAGGCCAGAAATATAAATAAGTTCAAGGTGTTGGTAGGTTTTGTTTCTTCTGAGGCTTCTTTCCTTGGCCACCTTTTTGCTGTGCCCTCACATGGTCGTTTCTCTGTGAGTGTGTGTGCCTGGTGACCCTGTGTGTCCAAATTTCCTCTTC
>RJWJ010006582.1:0-61726 GCA_004363605.1 Indri indri | reverse complement strand
TCAATACTCCCCAGAGCTATTAAAATCGATGATATCTTAGTACTGAAGAAATTTAATAATACTTGCCTTACAGTGTCTGTTGTTGAAAGGATTAACGGAAATACACATAAAGTGTTCTCAGCACTTGGTAAGAGCCCAATAAATGGCAGCTGTTATTTTACTAGTAAAAAATCTGTATTGTTCTTAGAAAAGTAGAACATTTATCTGTCTAGATTATTTACTATAAGAAACACATTATTTGTAGGTCACATATTTGGTTAAAACTTGTGCTGCTTGGAAAATCCTTCCACATCTTTTGTTAATTAGAGACGGCACAGGGATGGATGGCAGATAGGTTTAAGTTCACGTGCCAAGTCTAATTTGTTGATGGTGATTGTCAGACGTGCTGTATTTTGAGGACTGCTGAGGCAGGATCTGCGTTTAGCAGGCAAGTGTGCCAAGGTCGATTAGTAATATCTTCCCCAGGCTTAGGCAGAAAGAGTGGCCACACACACACTGTTTGCCATCTCTGCATTACGGTGTCACAAAACATTATTTGGCAATTCTTTTGGCATTAGCCAGGCCATGGTTTATCAATTAGGTGTTTCATTGAAATCTTCCAACAGTAGACTACTTCCGGGTCAAAGGTGGAAGGTTGAAACCCACACAAGTGAAACTTAAAACTCTAACCCCAGCAGAAACGTGGGAGACTTCTCACCATCAGAGAGGGCAGAGCTTTTGCAATGACCTTGATTTTGCTCAGCCCTTGTTCTGCTAACGCTCACTTAGGTCTTGCCTCCTGAGCCTTAAACACCCTGCACCTTGGCCTTTCTAGAACTTGCTATGGGATGACCGATCTGCCCTTTGGTCTATCCTGTGACTGCATTTTGTTTTTGTTCCCTTTTGCTGTGGGCAAATGCCTCTAAGCGCAGGGTCCTTCTCTCAGAAAGGGCAATGATATTGGAAGAGAGATTGTTCATTTTGTTCTGTGGTCTTGTTATCTAAATCTCAGCTTTCAAGGTATTTACAAAATAAAATCATTCATTACAGGCACATTGCAGAAGGCTGAAATAGAAGGCTACATACCATTTCTTGCAATATTCTGGTAGTCCCTGTGATTGCAGTGGTTTCTTTCCCGTAAACGAAGGTAAATAGAATTTTCTTTAATTCTGAAACAAATGTATATGTTTATATTTAAGCTCAGGACACCAACACGAAATTCAAAGAAACATGTTTTTATCATGATTTTTAAAAATACAGTTAAAACGAACTCAGAAAATCAAATCTCTGCTGACAAGTTTCCCCTAAACTGTGAATGTATTATTGGGAGTTGTCACAAGAAACAGTCCTATGAAATGAATTGCGTCAATGTGGTAAGAGTGTCATTGAAGATATTAAACTTTTTCGTTTGTATGAAGACCTCCAGAGTCATCCTTTTCTAATCTTTTTGTCAAAAGCCGCTGTATATTTCTTGAGCAATTGCTCATCTTTATCAACTCTTGTTATTTTGAACCTGACCATGAAGCTGTGGCTGACACTCTTGCTGTCTTTCAGATCTATTCTCCCTTTCTTGTGTCATAATAGATTTTGCAGCAGGACCCGTGTCTCCTGGGAATGATGACTACATTTCCCAGCTTCTCTAGCAGTTAGGAGTGGCATGTCAGTCACTAAGTTCTGGGCAATGAGATGGAATTAGAAGTACCCCGTGGCAGCTGGGCACGATGGCGCATGCCTGTAATCCCAGCTATGCGGGCGACTGGGCTGGGAGGATCGCTTGAGTCTAGGAGTTTGAATTCAGCCTGGGCAACACAGCAAGACCTTGTAAAGAAGTATTCAGTGGATTTCTGGTACTGTTTCTTCGGGGTGAGCTGAAAGGAGCTTGGATCCTTAGGCTCTAGGTAGAGTTGAGCTCCCAAACCAGTCCTAGACTGCACATCTCTGAACTTCTCTGTGTGAGAGAAAGAAACTCATGTGTTGTCTTATTTAAACTTCCCACGTGTTGAGTCTCTCTGTTAATAGAAGCTGAATCAAATACTGATAGACACAGAACTTACAGACAGATTTGACACCAGTGTCAGGCTATGATTGTACAAATTTTAAGTCATTTTCTTGGCTTCCATTTGTCCCATCTTTGATTTCTATTTTCTTCTGCTAAGCTTTTAGTTTAATTTAAATGTAATTTAATATTATATTCTATACACTACCATAGGCTTCCTAAAATCCTTTTTGAAACAAGACCGGATATAAACTAATGAATAATAATTTAATTCAAAAATATTTGATTACTCTTCAAATGTCTTTTATCTTCCTTTCATTATAATAATTTCATATCTCACAACCTTACCTACAATAACCATTGTATGTATGTGCTATGTAAATCTTACTTCTTGTATTACAGTGGTTGGCAACGGTATCAGTGCTTTAGAAAGGTAAGCATGTATCCTGTTTGGGCATTCACCATGCATTGAAAATAGTATCCTTTTTTGAAGTCTGAGAAAACTAATGATCATGTTTTTTAATAGACGACCAAGATGGCTAAGCAACATTTTATGCGTGGAGTTTTTGCTTTGTGGTAGAATTTTCAGGTGAAATTAAGTATTTTATTTTTTTAAATCAAAGCTATCCATGCACATAGTTTAAACATTAAATTCATTTACTCTGGTGGTCCCAACCTTTTTGGCACCAGGGACCAGTTTCATGGAAGACAATTTTTCCATAGACTTGGAAAGGGCAGAGAGGTGGAGTCAGGCAGTGATGTGGGTGATGGGGAGGGGAGCAGGGGCTGTAAATACAGATGAAGCTTCACTTCCTCACCCTCCACTCACCTCCTGCTGTGCAGCAGCCCCCCCACCCCCCGCCTGCAGTAAGTTTCATGGAAGATAATTTTTCCATGGATGGGGGAGTGGGGGTGGAGATAGTGACCACCTACTATGTTCCAGGTACTATTCTAGGCACTTGGGTTATATGGGCAAATGAAAAATACAAGATCTCTGCCTCTGCATTGTTGATATTCCAGCAGGAAAAGACAGATGAAAACACTAAACATCATAAGTAAGCAAATTATGGAGTATGCTAGAAAGTGATAAATTCTATGAAAAACAAAGGCGGGGAAGGAGGAAAGGAGACAAGGATTAGAGTGGCCAGAGGAAGTCTAATTGAAAAGGTGAATTTCTACAAGATCTGAGGTGGGAAGTCTTATAGAGCCAAATAGTTTAACTGTTTGTGTATGTAAGACTTGTAATGATAAACAGAGATCCCACACTTCTCTCCTCTCCCCATTTCTCCCTTCCCAGAGGCAACTAATTTCAACATCAATTGGCAGAGTCTTTTGGTATTTTTCTCCTTATCTTTACATAGCATACTTTTAAGGCTGCTTCGTCATTTTTAGTCTTTGACATTATCTTGATTTTTAGTCTTTCATTTCTTACTCTGGAAGAGGAGGATTTAGCTATTCACAACTGATCGATGATAATTTTTTTTTTCCCTTATAACTTTTTTATTTCCTTGGCGTTAATAGCTGTCTTTTCTTCTTTACTTAATTTTCTAAGCATTTATCATCAACTGAGCCTTAAATATTCTACAGTTTCTTGATCTCCTTTCAATATGCTCCAGTATACCAGATAGTTTGTTAATTTCACTTTCTTGTAAAAATCTCTTCTGGAGCCTGCTGACTTGCTTCGATCTGGACTTGATGTCCTCACCCTGGTGCACAGTCGATATCCTGGGAGCTCCTTTCTCTATTGTCCTGGAGATTCCCTTCCCTTCTTCCTGGGTTGTTACAGCTCCTATTTCCCGGAGGGCTATATTTTTCTTATTTTTGATAAAGAATACTTTTAAATAACTTTGAAGGGTGTCTGGGAAGCATCATTATTTTTCTTAGTACTTATATATCTGAAAATGTTTTTATTCTTTGACTTGATTTCTGGTAATGTGTAAGGTGGGCCCAGAAACACAGCTTGCACCGTAAGTTTAAATATAAATAGAGTTAACTGAACTTATTGGGGAAAAACTTGGAGTGGAGAAGTAGCAGAGTTCACATGGTCACTGAGCTCTCACTATCCCATAGGAAGATGTCTCAGACAGGATACAGCTAGACGAGACACAGCTGGGACAGGAACTTTGCTGCTTAGCACTTTACATATTACTGGGAAAAGAGGGTTGCAGTGTTTCTAAGTCACTATGTCATAATAATAATAATAGTAATAATAATAAATTTATTTTTTCTTTCAGCCTAATTATTTTTATTTATTTATTTTTAATCGATACATATTTGTACATATTTATGTGGTACATGGGATATGTTGTTACATGCACAGAATGTGTAATGATCAAGTCAGGGTATTTAGGGTATCCATCACCTCAAATATTTATCCTGCTTATGTGTTGGGAACATTTCATCCTCTCAGCTATTTTGAAATATACAATACATTGTTGTTAACTATAGTCACCCTATTCTGCTAATGAACATTAGAACTTACTTCTTCTATCTAACTGTATGTTTGTACACATTAATCGACCTCTCTTCATTCCCCCACCCCCACATCATCCTTCCCAGACTCTGGTATCTATCATTTTACCCTCTACCGCCATGAGATCAACTTTTTTGGTTCTCATATATGAGTGAGAACATATGATACTTGTCTTTCTGTGTCTAGATTATTTCATTTAACATAATGACCTCTTGTTCCACCCATATTGCTGCAAATGACAGAATTTCATTTTTTCTGTAGTTGTATAGAATACCATTGCGTGCACACACACCACTTGTTCACTGATGGACACTTACGTTGATTCCATACGTTTGCTATTGTGAATAGTGCTGCAATAAACATGAGGGTACAGGTAGCTTTTTGGTATATTGATTTCTTTTCCTTTGGCTAGACACCTAGTTGTGGGATTGCTGGATTGATGGTAGATCCATTTTCAGTTTTTTGAGGAATCTTTAAACTGTTTTCCATAGTAGCTGGAATTTACATTCTCAACAGTGTATAAGAGGTATTAATACTTTTTCACCACATGTTTGCCAGCATCTGTTATTTTTTGGTCTTTTTAGCAATAGTCATTCTAACTGGGGTAAAATGATGTCTCATTGTGTTCTTGATTTGCATTTCTCTGGTGACTAGTGATGTTGAGCATTTTTTCATGTACCTGTTAGCCATTTGTATGTTTCTTTTGAGAAAAGTCTATTCATATCTTTGTCCACTTTTTAATGGGATTATCTTTTGCTGTTGTTGAGTTGTTTGAGTTCCTTGTATATTCTGGAGTTCATCTGATTCTTTTCTATTCCTCGTTTGTCTTTCCTTGACCAGTGGATTTTATACATTCATGTATTTTCATGATGGTGGATATTATCCTTTTGCTTCCAGGTTTAGAACTCCCTTAAGGATTTCTTGTAGGGCTGGTCTGATGGTGATGAATTCCCTCAACTTTTGCTTGTCTGGGAAAGATTTTATTTCTTCTTTATTTTTGAAGAATACCTTTGCTAGGTATAGTCTCCTTGGTTGACAGTTTTTTTTCTTTAAGCACCTTTTTCTTTTTTTTTTTTAAGATATTGTATCACTCTGTCACCTGAGCTAGAGTGCAGTGGCATGATCATAGCTCACTGTAACCTCAAACTCCTGTGCTCAAGCAAACCTCTTGGCTCACCCTCCCAAGTAGCTAGGTCTACAGGCATGTGACCACTATGCCTAGCTAATTTTAACACTTTGACTATATCATTCCATTCTATCCTAGTCTGTAAGTTTTCTGCTGAAAAATCCCCTGTTAGTCTGATGGGGGTTTCCTTATAATTATCTAGATGCTTTTTTCTTGCTGTTTTAAAAAATTCTCTCTTTGTCTTTAACTTTTGACACTTTGACTGTAATGTTCTGTGGAGAAGATCCTTTTGAATTGTATCTATTTGGGGATTTCTGAGCTTCCTGTGTCTGGATGTTTAATTCTCTTACTAGACTTGGGGATTTTTCGACTATTATTTTGTTTTCTATCCCTTTTGTTTTCTCTTCACCTTCTAGGACACCAAAAATTTGAATATTTTTGTTGCTTTATGGTGTCACATATACTATGTAGACTTTTCTCATTCTTTTTTATCATTTTATTTATTTATGTCTAACTAAGTTATGTCAAAAGACCCATCTTCAAGTTCTGAAATTCTTCCTTCTGCTTGATCTAGTCTGTTGGTAAAGATTTTGAATGTATTTTGTATTTCATTCAATGAATTATTCAGTTCCAGAATTTCTGTTTGGTTCTTTCTTAAGATATCTATCTCTTTGGTAAATTTTTCATTTATACCCTGAATTACTTTTTTGATTTCTTTGTATTGTTTTTCTGAGTTCTCTTGTGTCTCCCTGAACTTATTTAATATCATTATTTTGAATTATTTATCTTGGCTTTCATAAATCTTTCTTTGGAAGTGTTATATTTCCTTGATACTTCATGTTTTTGTGTCTTTATGTTGATACCTGCACATCTGGTGTAATAGTCACTACTTCCAATTTTTTTGAATTTGCTTTCACTGGGGAGAACTTTTTCCTGAAGATGTATCTGTGATATTGGTTGGGTAGGGAACTTTGGCTTTGATCTTGTGTGCATGCAGTAGTGTAGTTTTTGTATGACTTCTTTGGCTATAAACAGTGTCAGGGGTGGGCGCGGTGGCTCACGCCTGTAATCCTAGCACTCTGGGAGGCCGAGGCGGGAGGATCGCTCGAGGTCAGGAGTTCAAGACCAGCCTGAACAAGAGCGAGACCCTGTCTCTGCTAAAAATAGAAAGAAATTATCTGGACAACTAAAAATATATAGAAAAAATTAGCTGGGCATGGTGGCGCATGCCTGTAGTCCCAGCTACTTGGGAGGCTGAGGCAGAAGGATTGCTTGAGCCCAGGAGTCTGAGGTTGCTGTGAGCTACGCTGATGCCACGGCACTCTAGCCGGGGCAACAGAGTGAGACTCTGTCTCAAAAAAACAAAAACAAACAAAACAAAACAAAAAAAAAAAAACAGTGCCAATAGTGTCCGTGATTTTTTTCGGTGGCTTAGAGTGTGGTTGTTAGTGGAGGCTGTGGTGAAGTTTTGCTGGAAATGAGGGCATCAGGTAGGCCAGTCTTCAGGCCCCAGTGTTGGCAGTGCCAGGCTGAGTGAGCTCGTCCTTGGGTCCCAGGGCAGTGTACACTGGCATTGGTATTAGAAGGGCCAGGTGGGCATATACTTTGACCTCCAGGTGGCTTGCTCAGGTGCTGGAAGTGGCAGTGTGGGGCCAGGTGGGTGGGTGTGTCCTCAGGTTCCTAGGCAGCAGGTGTGGTATGGGTAATGGCAGTAGCAGTGGCAGGACAATCCTCTGACTCCAGGTGATCCCCAGTTGTGTTTCTGGTGGCTGCAATGGCTGGGTGGGCCAGTTCCCTGTCCTCCAGGTAGTATATGTGGGTGAACACTAGCTGTGGTGGTAGTGGCAGGTTGGGTGGGTTCATCCTCAGGCCCCTGGGAGGAGTGCTCTGGTGCTAACAGTGGTGGGTGGGGTAGGACAGTCCCCAGAACCCTGGATGGTGTGCTTGGGCACTAGCAGGGGTGTGGAGCCAGGTTGTCTTCTCTGTTCTCAGGCCCCCCCAGTGGTATATACAGGTACTGGCTGTGGCAGGCAGGGGTGAGGTGATCTACAGGCCCCTGGTGGAATTCTCAGGTTAGGGTGGCAGTGGCTTAACTGTGGCCCACCTGCTAGGAAGGTCAGGGTTACTTTCAGTGGCAGCAGCCATAAACAGGCAGCTGGGAAGGATGCACTTTGGCTTCAGGTGGTGGCTATGGGTAGGGTAGCCTTTCCTTAGGGCACTTTTAAGTGTGTGAGGGTCCTGTTATTGGGGGCAGCAAGGTTGCTGCCAATGGCTCATGCTTCAGCCCTGGTGGCAGCAACCAGCTATAGTGGTGGTTGCAGGCAGGAGATGTCAATGGAGCCTCAGGGATGTGGAGATGCTGGGGCTGTTGGGCCCCAGGGAAGGATATAGTCTGGTGGGGGCTGTGCTCTCAATATGGCACCTTGCTGTGGCTGCTTAGGACTTGGGGAGGTGTGTGGGACCCAGTGTGAGCTCCCTCTCTATAACAATGCTGTCATGTGGTCTCCAGGCAGCTCCCTATGTTAGTCCTAGGACACTCATAGGTCGAGGGCATATCTTGTGCCTAGGATTGTAAGCATCTGTGATGGGAATGTGGACCTCTGGGGTCATTCACTCACTCTTTCATTGCATTGGGGAGCCTCTCCAGGCTCTTATCCAGCGTTGGCTGAGCAGGCCACCTCTTCATTCTCCTTCCTTGCCTTAGGGATTTCCTCTCACTTTTCTGTTGAATTCCAGCATTCTCCCTTGGCTGATTTATTTGAAGCATGATTATCTACTTGCTATTTGGTTCTTCTTTGTGGAGGAGGTGAGTACAAGATACCTCTGGGCAACCATCTCAAAGCCCCTCAGTAATAGATTTTTTACATAGGTAATTGCTTTATTAAAAAGTAGGAGCCCCCCAAATAATGGATCAGCTTCTTGCTAAGCTGTCCAAAGGATGAAGGGAATATGCCTCCAAGACCATCAGAGTTTGTCTCTCGTTGCCTGACGTGGCACATTATCTTTGACCCCTCTACCCTTGAATCTGGGCTGGCCTATGACTTCTTTGACCAGTAGAGTTTGGCAGATGAGACACTATGCCAATTCTGGGGTTGGCTTTTAAGATACCTGGCAACTTTAGTCTCTTGGAGCCCTTAGCAACTATATAAGAAGTCTGACTACCCTGTTAGAGACCTTTATTACTGTGTAAGAAGATCCTACACTGGAAGCAACCAAGATGTCCTTCAGTAGATGAATGGATAAACAAATTATGGTACAGCCATACAATGGAATATTCAGTGATAGCTCAGGAAATAAGCTATCAGGCCATGAAGATAACATGGGAGAACCTTAAATGCACAATGTTAAGTGAAAGAAGCCAATCTGAAAAGGGTACATATTACATCATTCCAACTATGTGACATTCTGGGAAAAGCAAAGCTATGGAGACAGTAAAAAGATCAATGGTTATCAGAGGTTTGGGGGAAGAAAGAGCAGGATGAATAGGTGAAGCACAGTGGATTTTTAGGACAGTGATAATCTAATCTGTATGATACTATAATGGTGGGTGCCTGTCATTATGCAATTGTCAAAAACCATAGAACTTTGGGTGATGGGTACACTAAAAGCCTAGACTTCATCACTGTGCAATATACATACATAACAGTTCAACTTGTATGCCCTAAATCTATTAAAACAAAAAATCCTCATATAATGTATAACACAAAGAATGAACCCTAATGGAAACTCGGGACTTTAATGATGTATCAGTATTGGCTCTTCATTTGTAACAAATTTACCACACTAATGGAAGATATGAATAATAGGGGAAAAATTCCAAATTTCCTTCAAAAATTTCAGTATTAAAAAAAAGAAAAAAGAAAAAAAATAATAGGGGAAATTGGGGAGGAGGTGAGGTGGTATATGGAAACTCTGTACTTTCCACTCGCTTTTTCTGTAAGCCTAAAACTGCTCAACAAAATAAATTATATTTATTTAAAAAAGACCCTACATGGAAAGGAAGAGGGACCCAGCTGCACTGAGCCTTCTATCTGCCCTTACCTGGACACCCGCCGTGTGAGTGAAGCCACCTTAGATCTTCCAGCCCAGCCTAGCCATTAGGTGACTACCGTCAAGTAATCACAGGCAATGTCCTACAAAGAGGAAGACTGGCCTAGCCAAGCTCTGCTTGATTCCTGACCCCTCAAATTGCAAGATATAATAAAAGTGGCTGTTGTTTTAAGCTGCTGAAGTTTGGAATACTTTGTTACACAACAATAGATAACCAGAACTGATGGTTACGGAATTCTAGGTTAAGATAATTTTCCCTCAGAAGTTTGAAGGAATTGATCCATTGGTTTCTAGGCTCTCCAGTGTTGTTAAGTATGAAGCCATTCTGTGTCCTGATCCTTTGAAAGGCTGTAGTAGCATCTTGTTCCAGGTGTTCTAAAATGTTACAATGGCAGGCTTGGCGAGGGTGTATTTTCTTCGTAGTGTTAGACATTCGGTGGACGCTTCAACCTAGAAATTCATGTCACTCAGTTCTGAGACATGTCCTGATATTATTTCATTGACGATTTTTCTTTCTTTTTTTTTCTATAACTATTATTTGGATATTGGGTTACCTAAAATGGTATTCTGATTTTCCTAGTTGTTCTGTCCTATTTTCATGTTTTTGTCCTTTTTCTCTATTTTTTGCTGAAGAGTATCCTGCTAAAACCCATGGATAATAACCTCAACTTTGTTTTTCAACCTTCCTATGAAAATCGTCTGCTGCCACTGGTATAATTTCCAAGTGAGTGTTTTTGTTTTTTGAATATTATTTTAATTTTAGCATAAAATTTATGAATGTAATATCTTCTTTTATCTTTTTCAAAGGCATTAATTTTAGTTATTTTTGTAAGTAGAATATTAGAGTTTTTTCAAAAGGTTTTCCCTTTTAGTGCATAGCCTCTGTTTCCCTAAGTTGTTTTTTTGTCTTTGTTTTTATATTGTCTTTCATGTTTAAGGTTTCTTTCAGATGTCTGATGATCTTGGGTTGTTGGCTTATATCTAAATACTGAAACCAATTGCAAACTAACAAGCTGACTTATTTTGATTGGAAACTGGGCCCCTGGGGGTGTGCTTGATGATGGCCCTCACTGTAGGGTGAGTGTCTGGGCTTTTCTCAGGGAATTGGGCTATTAGCATCTTTGGGGCTTTTCCCTTTGGAATGTTCAGATTCTCCAGAGAAGGGTCATCTAGTCTGTAGCCAAGAGAGTACAGGCGGTGTTACCAACACTCTGAAGGTGGGTCAGGAAGGGTCCTCAGTGCTCAGCATTCATGTGTTTTAGCAGGACACTCCACATGTATATTTGGTGCCTCCCAGTCTAGAGGCCCTTGATTTTTAGCTTTTCCAGAGAATAAAGCTCTAGTCTTACTCCAGGGTGAGAGAGGGGCAATTGACTAACTGTGGAGAGTTGGGAAGGGATCTGAGCAGCTGATTGCCCTTCAGCAATCTTTCTGCCAATACTTCTGGCTTCAGCCTCACCTCTGCTTCTAGAGCTACCACACGTAGCCAATCCTCAAGTCTTTTGGGGGTTCTGTAATGTGAACTGTGTTGCTTCTTGGCATTCCCTCCCACTAGCTGAGGATGCATCTCTCCCAAATCTGCTGTGAGTCCCAAATCTGCTTGCCCTTCCGTTTTCTGGCTTCCAGTGTTTTTTGGCTGTTGGCTCTTTCTGTTCTCTTTGTCCTTATGGACAAATTCATTAACTCGTTAGAATAGGGCTCCCGAAGGGAGAGAAGCAAATGCTTGTGTTCGATATGCCATCTTACCCAAAAGCCTGAAACGAATGCTTGATACACTGCATCGTTTATGTCCTGCTTTGACTATTTTATTATTTTGGGAAAAGCAGATGGGAAATGGACATTAGATCTGAGTTCAATACTAAAAAAATTTCACGGTCAATAAAGAGGGGTTATTTTCCTTTTGGAAAGTAATCGTTACAAATATTTAGTTGTAAATACATTTTTGACAATTCTAAAAATGGAATTTATGTACCAAAATATTGTTTTGCTCATGACCTGCTCATGGAGAATAAATAGTGTGTGTATTAATATTATAGATACAGTTAGTTGCAACTTCCATTATCATAATATCAAAAATTTTTACCAATAGGAGGTAGTTTCATTAACATTTCTCACTAGAAATAGCATCCAGAATTTGGGGATGAAGGTCTTGTCCAAGCTCTAGAAAGTGTTTCATGTAATCAAAGATACTGTTTTCTTTCATCCACATCCCAAATATATAATCTCTCTTACAAACTTTAAGAATTGCATTTCTCATGGAGTGCTCAGAAATCCTAAGTATATCATGGGATCAATACATCTTTTGACATGCCTACAAATTGAAAAGATTGTTTAATGGAAAGTTATCTGTATGGAGGGTCACTTGAACTTTTATTAATAAGACAAGCTGAAGATTCTAGAATACTATGCACAATGAGGTTAAACTGTAATGATTGTTCTGGTCTCAAATTCTGCATTCCTATCTCCCCTGTCTCCACAAGGTTTCAAGTATCCCAATGTGATCTTTTTTTTCTCTCTTTTTCTTCTGTTGCACAACAGCAAACCCAGTCCAACAGACTAGTAGAAGATGCGGCTACTTTCGGTCTTATAATCTGAGGGGTGCACAAGAAGGGTACTTACAAGTTCTCTTCCCTAGCCCTTGTCCAGTTCTTAAAGTACTGACATCCTCAATGCCAGGAGCAGGCATAGGGGTGCACCATGTCAAATTCCAAGTTTTAGCAGCTTCATCTGCTGGAGGGCCCAGGCAGTACAGACATTTCATGTAAAGATGCACTGGTTACAATTTGATTTCTAGCACCGTAATTCAAAATAGGTAAAACTCAAACAGAATGGCTGCTTGTTGCTGTCCCTAACATTGGCTCAGGAAACACAAAAAAACATTTTCTCCAAAAACCTTCCAATGCCTCACCCATTTTAGTAAAACAAAACAGAGTAATACCAAGAATTGGCCTCCAGAATAATGCAGATAAATTAAAGGGTTGATTTAAAACTGAAAAAATGGTTACCTCCTATGTTGACCCAAGCAGAACCTACTTGGAGAGAGGCAAAAGTAGTTTTCCCAAAGGCTTAGTAGCCTATCAGAGGTCTTTGGGGTAAACCAAGTGTGATATGATTCAAGCAATAGTGACATATCATATTCTCGTGAAATTTCTTAGGCCACTTCCGACCCTCTGCAGAGGCCCAGCTATTATAATTTGTTATAAATTCTGCAGCCCCATTAAATTGAATCTTGGGGAATAAGTCACAAAAAATGGGCTTGGAAGGCCAGTAGCAGGGCCGGCAAGAGACAAATGGTGACATTTGATATTAAAGGTTAGGCTAGGGAGCAGATTAGGATAAAATTGGATGACTTAGAGACCAGGCAGGCTTTATCCAGGGACCTTTTCTGCTGGGGAGTTTTAAGAAAAGGGTGGATAGTTTTCTTTCTAATATGGATGGAGGTCAAGCCAGCATGGGGCCTGGAGATAGACTAAAGACTTTTTAAAATTCCTTCCAGCCCTTTGATAATAGCCACATCCCAGAGCCCGGTGTAACCCCTAACTCACCACATCATAGAACAAACAAGATTCAGCCTCAGAGAGTGATAAACATGCAGAATATGACTTGTGCATTCATAGATACTGGCAACAGGCTAATTATGCAGGGGTGAGGATGACTACAGAGGAGGTCCTGGGAGTTCACACACAAAAAGATCAGCAGGACAGCATGATAAATTTCCAATCTGAACTAGCAAAATAGTACAGAAAATAGACTTCATAGGCACTGTGTTCAATAATTCATGAGCTGCTAAACTCAGACAAGCTTTTCTACCTGTTGTTAGGTTAACCTCTCACTGGGATTTCTTCCTCTGCTGTTCTCTGAGCTTGGAGCAGTTATAACTCCCTGCATCCTGACTTTTCCCAGCCCTAGATTTGATACTAAGCCACTGTATTAGGGTAAACAAACTGTGACAAAACTGGGAGATTTAAAGCTGTGGATGCTTGTAAATCTGAAAAGATCAGTTGTGACATAGAAGATTGTTTTAAAAAATGTTTCCTAGTTTACCTTTTTTTGGAGCTCTACAATGCTTTTTGGCATATTAAAGGATCTGATAAGCCTTACACTGAAAAACTTGTTTCCCTTTATTTAAACTAGCATTTCCAAAACTTGTTTGACTTAAATCTTCAGATTTAAGTCTGTAAAGACTTAAATGGAACAGAATAGAGAACCAATAGAGAACAGAGTAGAGACCAATGGAACAGAATAGAGAACCTAGAAATAAAATTTAAAGCTACAACCAACTCATTTTTGACAAAGCAGACAACAACATACACTGGGGAAAGGACACCCTATTCAATAAATGGTGCTGGGAAAATTGGAGAGTCACATGCAGAAGAATGAAACTGGATCCCTATCTGTCACTATATATAAAAATTATTAATAACTAAAGATGGATTAAAGACTTAAATTTAAGACCTGAAACCATAAAAATTCTAGAAGAAAATGTAGGAAAAACTCTTCTGGACATTGGCCTAGGCAAATAATTTATGATTAAGACCCCAACAGCAAATACAGCAGCAATAAGAATAAATAAATGGGACTTAATTAAACTAAAAAGTTTCTGACAGCAAAGGAAATCAACAGAGTAAATATACGATGTAAAAAATGGGAGAAAATAGTCATCTCACAAAGGACTAATATCCAGAATCTGCAAAGAACTCAAACATATCAGCAAGAAAAAGCCAAATAACCCTATTAAAAAGTGGGCAAAAGACATGAATAGATTGTTTTCAAAAGAAGATAGACAAATGTCCAATAAACATATGAAAAAAATGCTTAACATCACTAATCATCAGGGAAATGCAAATTAAAACTACAATGTGATACCACCTTACCCCCATCAGAATGGCCATTATTAAAAAGTCAAAAAATAGCCTGGATGCAGTGAACAGGGAATGCTTATACACTGGTGGTGGGAATGTAAATTAGTACAACCTCTATGGAGAACAGTTTGGAAATTCCTCAAAGAACTAAAAATATACCTACCATTCAATCCAGCAATCCCACTACTGGGTATCTGCCCAAAGGCAAAGAAGTCATTATGTCAAAAAGACACTTATACCTGAATGCTTATCACAGCACAATTCATGATTGCAAAGATATGGAACCAACCTAAGTGTCCATTAACTGATGAGTTGATAAAGAAAATGTGATGTATATATACACCATGGAGTACTATTTAGCCACAAAAAGGAATGAAATGATGTCATTTGCAGCAACTTGGATGGAACTGGAGACCATTATCCTAAGTGAAGTATCTCAGGAATGGAAAAACAAATACCACATGTTCTCACTTATAAGTGGGAGCTAAACAAGGAGTACATATGGCCATAAGCTGGTGTAATAGACATTGGAAACTAGGAAGGGGGAAGAGAAGGAGAGGGTGAGGGATTAAAAAATATCTATTGGGTACAGTGTACACTATTCTGGTGACAGGTATACTAAAAGCCCTGATTTCAGCATTATACAATTCATCCATGTAAAAAAACACAATTGTACCCCCTAAATCTATTGAAATAAAAAAATGTGTGTAATACCCTTTAGCACCTTGTAGAGCTAGTATCTTCAAAAACAGAATAGTTGTTTTTTTTTCTTTTCTTTTTTTTTTATTTCAGCATATTATGGGAGTACAAATGTTTAGGTCATGTATGTTGAAAACAGAATAGTTTTTGAAGATATATTGATGAATTATCTGTGTGATCTGCATTTGAGCATTGAGATGGCCTAAAATCTCAGGTTCAATTGGAATTCTATTAGAGGAATTTGAAGGGTGTTCCTTTACTTTGATTAACCTAGGTTGCAAAATTACATCATTCTGGGCAAAAGTTTACATCAAGGTTTGGCCTATTATTGACCAAATTCACCTGTTAGCAAATCTCCTCTATGTTTTATTTTTTCCTACTTGGCTACCACATTGATAAATTTCTTTTAAATTCATGTTCTACAATTCATTGATTGTGTGGCTAATATTTTAATGTTGATTGTGTGATTTAATGTTTTAATGAATTTTGCTAATTTCTTTTTGAACATTTTTTTATAGGACACACTTAGAAGTCCAAGGGTTTAAGTTACACTGGCTTATTTTTATACACATCACATCCTGCAGCTGATGATTCAATTCATGCTGTTTATACTCATTTTCCTCCAAAATGTTAATTCCTACAAATCTGATTTGATTGAAGCAATCTGGGAAAATGCATGCAAAGGAGGTTTGCAGATTGTAAAGCACTCTACAAAGGTAATGTGATATTTTTATGAACTGGTTCAGCAATTCTTTTATTGAGTACCTGCTATGTGCCACACACTGTGCTAGGTACTAGGGCTACAAAATGAAATCACTTGATTACTGCACTTGAGATACCCAGAGTCTGGGCATGGGACACGTGGAGTAGGAGAGAATTAGTAAACAGTTATGATAAGTGAGGTGACATTGGTATTGAAGGGCACAAGGGGAGCTCACAAGAGAATCATCCAGTCAGATGACAGTTAGTATGAAGAGGCTGCCTAGAGGGACTGATCCCTGAGCAGTGGGTCCATGCTTAGATGGAAAATCTTGATTCTCTCTGCATCAAGCATGAGCAGAGAGGAACTAGATAGGATAAAGATGAGGCATGATGCCCCGATTACACTAGTAATCAGGAGGCTACAAATGAGAACAACAATAAATTATTGTCATTATATTAGAAAAAATTAAGATGGACAATATCTACTACTGGCCAGGATGTGGGGAAACAAATATTCTCATACATTAGCTGTGAGAATATTCATTGAAATAGCCCATTTGGGAAGCTCATAAAAATTAAAAATGTATACATTTTGATCCAGCAATTCTTTTTTCTAAAGAAATTCTCACACATATTCTAAACAGTCAGTACAGAATGTTCATTGCAGTATTACTGGGAATAGTGAGACTTTGGAGATAAGTTGAATGACCATCAGTAGGAGAAAGAAACAACCATATTATGAAATACTATGCAGTATTGGACAAAAGTGGAAAGTGTTATTAAGGCAAAGCATCGATTTATAGTATGTTATGTACAATACGATCATGTATGGGAAAATGCCAACAAAGTATTTATTTCTTTATGTACAAATATATGCATGTAAATACATAGAAAGGGTCTGGAGAGAATTACACTAAATTGTTCACAGGGCTTTGTTCTGGGAAAGGCAGTGGAGTTAGAGGACACAAAGGGGAGACTTTGGCTTTTTAGTTTATGTACATCAGTATTTTTTGTAAAATGAAAATATATTCATATTTTAAGTAATTAAAAATGAAAATTCAAAAATAAGTGTGAATGAGGGGAAGTCACTGCAGGTGAAGGGATTTGCCAGTATGTGTCAGGGAGAGTCCCCTCCGCCAGGAGCCACAGTACCTACAGATGGTCCTTGCCCACGGATGGTGCCTGGATTCCATCCCATTTTACCTTCTCTAGGGCTCATCTTTTCCCTCATCCCATTTCTCTCTCTCCTATCACTACAATCATGCTGGAGGATTTTCCATGTAAAAAAGTCTTCCTGATCTATCATTCCCTTGCAGCCATCACCCCATTTCTCTGAAGCGAAACTGTTTAAGACATTTTCATGCTCACCGGCACTGACCTCATCACCTCCTGCACCCATTCTCTCCAATCAGGCTCCCATCTCTACTGCCCCACTGAAACGTTCCTGGTCAAATCTCTCCTGGTCACCGTCATGCACGCCCCGTGGTCTTTCTCAGCTTTCATCCTCCTCTGCCTCCAGCAGCATTTGGCTGAGGGTCACCTCTCCTTGGGAAGCACTTTTTTCTCTTGATCTCCGGGACTCCAAGCCCTTCCAGTTTTCTTTCTACATTAAGGGCTGTTCCTTCTCAATCTTCTCTACCCAAATCTCCAAATATCGGCATCCTCCAACCTCTCAGTAATCAGCCACATTTCTTTTTTACACTCACTCCTTAGAACAGAGATTCCCACACTTTTGCTCTCAGGGTTGCTTTACACTCTGAAGATTATTGAGGACCTCAGAAGGCTTTTCTTTATGTTTGTTAAACTATCACTATCTATTATATTAAAAATTAAAATGGGGAAATTTGAGTGAATATTTAGTCATTAATTTATTTTAAATACCAATAATAAACCCATTACATGTTAATATAAATAATTTTTTTCTGAGAAAAAAATAGTTTTCATATCCTTCCCTAAATTAGTGAGAAGAATGGCATTGTTTTACATTTTTGCAAATCTCTTAAATGTCTGGCTTAATAGAAGATCAATTAATTCATTAACTAATAGAAGATTAAGTATTAATAGATTCATTTGCTTCTGAATTCAGTCTGTTGTGATATGTTGTTTTGGTAAAAGTATATGAAGAAAATCTGGCCTTATACATACACATATTTGGAAAAGTGGCATCTTAATATCCTTTTTAGATAACTATGGATAGCCTTCTTTGATGCTGTACCAAAACTCAGCAAGTAGTAGTTTCTTAAAGACTGATTAGTTACAATGTGGAATTTGAGATTATATCAATGGCTTTTCTACACCTTGTTACATACATTAAATTCACTGGTCTATTTTGCACTTTCAATGAATCTTTTACCCATGTATGATTTTATACTCACACAATAGTCTTTTAGAAAATATTGGTTCCTGAGTTATGCAGATATTCCAAATGTTGATAAAGTCTTAAAGTATTAGGAAGCTGTCAGATTCATAGTAGAAGATACAAATTTTCCAAAATTCAACTTTTTCTTTGAAAGCTCAAATTTTATGATTAGCAACTAATACTGTCAGTTATTTTCCTTGAGCAACAAAGTTTATCTCATTCATTTTAGATAATATATCTGCCATGTATTCAAGTCTGAAAAACCATAGTTTGTTATCTAGTCATTTTTCAGTAAAAGTGGTGTTTCATGAAAAACGAACTCAATTCTCAACTCATCTACACAAGTGCTTTTCTCTATGGCAACCATCATATTTTGTTAACAATTTGTAATGTGGCAGAAGTGCTTTATGCATATTTCATATTTCATCAGATTATTAAAAATCAATTTAATACAATTAATAATTTTTTTCTGCTTCATAAGCAAAATTTTAAGGGAAGATTTCCCCCCTTGCTTTAAACTGGGAGTATGTGGAGGTGAAGAACACAGCAATTACCAACATAGTTTGGTGCCAGTGCTTTGATTTATGCTGTGTCAGTAGTTTTACCTACCATTGCCTTTGTACTATCAGTATAAATGGCTACACAATGAAAAGGCAAATACTGTTTTCGTATTGTTGTGAAAATAGTTTATACTTGTGGACCCCATAAAAGGGTCTTAGAGACCCCTCCAGGGCCCACGGACCACACTTAGAGAACCGCTGCTGTGAATTCTATCCCACTCCAATCAGCCTCATCCAACTTCAGATGACCGCCTCTCTGGTTAATTATTTGTTTCGTGAAGTATAATCATAGCAGGGCTAATCATTTGCAATTATATCACATGTAATTTGTGAATAATGGATTTAATAAGGTTATTAAGCCCATTAGTGTTTAGTACTTGCATGTCTTTTTTTTAAACACGAAATTAGGTTAGCAAATCTTAGTTGCAAATCCCTACTCTCCAATTTTCTAGTTTTAATGCCCCAAGTGACTTGGTTCAGAGTTATACACTGCTTTTCAAAATTATTCTCTCGTATAATGTCTATTGGGTAGGAGAGAATAGATAACCTTTAACGTACATTCTAGGACACCTCTCATCAAAGATGTGTTTAAATGTCCTTGAAGAGATTATCGTGCCACTTAAAAAAATGGCTACAACTCTTTCTTTCTAAGCATTTGCTACGACTCTGGTCCGATATGTCAAATTTAAGCCAGAGGCAGAGGGAGCAACATTTAATCTAGAAAATTCCATTTCGTTTGCACTCACTTATGTTCACTATGGATCTCACTCATTTCTCCAGGTTGGTATATAACTTTGGTAACTGCCTTTGGTTCTTTTGGCTTTCCTGGCTTTTTATGGCTAAGTTCAGCTTCTTACTTTTTTTTCCTCTTACATCTCTAGTTGTTGCCCTCTTTTCATCTCTCTGTCAGTTAGCCTTGACCTGCAGAACTCCACTGACTCCTGGCACCAACCTCAGAAGAAGGGAATTAGAATAGCCAAAAGTGCTCAGTTTAGGTTTGGTTGGGTTCAGGTGACTGGTTTTGTTAAGGATTTGAGGTCAACTGTTTTTCTCTTTGGGGTTTGCTATGGAGCAAACAGTACACATAAAGGACAGCAATGGGGTACACTTTTACTTAACGGCTGTTTACACATCCAATGTCACACAATGCAAGGCTTACTGTGCTGGAGCCCACACTTTAGTGTACAGTAACCCTCCCCCGGCCAAACACAGTTCTGAGAATGGGTCAGGCACTGACCCACAAAACCATCCATGTCTTGTCTCAAGAGACAGGCTAGTTACAGGGTGGAGGAAGACATAGTTGGTAGGGAGAAGTGCGAGCATTTTTCCCCAACGACTTCCTCCTATGCTTCTAAACCAAGTAGCATCATGGATCCTGTTGCCCTATAACTAAACTTGAACATTGGAGAAGACTTCAGAGATCACCTGGTCCAACTCAACTTCAATATATAAATGAGAATGAGGAATGCTGAATGTTCCGCCCAGGATCACACAGAAGCAGCACCCTTGCAACTGTAAATACAGACTTCCTTTCACTCTACCACGCCGGCTCTGAAATTTTAGATACTGCTTTCAAATGAGACATTGTTTTTGTTGAAGTTTTTGTATTGTTTCCCATTATTTACATGCATTATTGGACCTTGGCTTCTTCAACTTTAGTAGGATTTTCCTGTTACATGAATTGCTTTTGAAAGTTATCTGATAGGAAGCACTATGTTTAATATTTTTAAATACTTTTTTCTTCTCACTTACAGTTACAGTTCGGGAGGGGACTATTGCTTGACTATTGTCAAGCTCTCCAGTTCCACAGAGGGTTTGTTTTTTTTCTGCTTTTGACCCACTCAATTCCTTCCTGAATCACATTGAAAAAAAAATAAAATAACAACACATTGTTTTAAGGGCTATCACGTTGAATTTTCCGAAGCCTGAGTAAAGACAACAGATTTTGTTAACGTTGACTCAACTACAGTAACTAAAGATTTGTAAAACTAAGGGATGATGTTTGTCTTTTAATGCATGCACATAACATCATAAGATGAAGGAGATATGAAATTTTGAGAGGGCAAAGAGTATAAAAGAAGAATGAAAGTAAAAGAACTGTCTTCTTTCCTGAACCGCATCATTGTGCTTGCTAAGGTGTATTTTCCAAAGAACATTGTTTATACCCATAGCATGAGGGTGATTGTAATATCGTAATAGGAAGCACATTCTAGAGATACAGTTGAATGGAGAACTCCGTCAATTCTGTCCCATGTTGATAAGCATTTGGACTCAAGGGACATCTGCTAAAAATGCCCGTGGAAACTGCACACACCTTTCAGAAGTGCTGCTTCCAGGTCGATATTATTTTTGTTTTCCTGATTCCACAAGAAGAGAACTTCCATCATATGCTAATCTTTGATATTTTTATATACTTCATAACTTTTTATTCTTTTAATAAGGATATTAGCCTAGTGTAGATTATCTGAGGGTATAATTTACATGATGGTGTATGAGATAGTTCAACTGGAGTTACTGGATGGTGATACTGCACACGGAGTGTCATGCTGCCTGGGTTTCTGCTTAATGGGGGAGTCCATTGCAACTCATATTCCAAAAGGAGAATGTCCTTTTCTACCAAAAGGAGTTGGATATATTCTTCTCCAGCTGAGTAGCAGAGAACACAGGCACAGTACACAGAAACAGCTGGCAAAAAGAGCATTCTGAGTGAGACAACTAGATAGCTTGGGGCTCTACAAACACATAGAGAGAAAAGTCCCTGCAGGGTAGGTGAACAACCAGCTACAGTGTGCACCTCATTAGAAATACAACAAATAAAGACAATACTTAAAGTCAACACTGAGCAAGTAGCATAAGCAGATTATTAGGTATTTTTGTTTTATAAAAAGCAATACAGATCCTAGTACAAAAAGGTGCCAAGTCAACACTAATTAGCTCAGAGTAGAGATGATTTTCACATAAGACAAGACGAGATGGCCATTTCATTTGTGAGATGGTGTCAGAATTTCTTTGCATAACACTTATAAGAGTTATAAACCATTTGTGTCTGAAGACTATCAACTTTTCCTTTCACCCCACTGCCATACTTCAAAAGAAAGTCCCGTCTGCCTGTTGGGCTCTCATCAGGATGATGGGTAGAAGCTGCTGCAGGATTGGAGCACTCACAGGATTTTACACTGGTAAGGGTGGTAAGGGAGTAAACCACCAGTCTGATGCAGAAGGGAAGAGAGAGCTTCCCCTCCAATCCCCCAGCAAAAACTAAAAACTGCTGACCAGAATCTGCTTGAGAGCCGGAGCTAAGTGTGGGCAGAGTTTTGGGGAAACTAGATTTTGGGGGTGCAGGACAACTATTAGTGTGTGTGAGCTGTAAGTAGAAAGCGATGGCAACACAAGTTTTCCCCAATTTTTCTGGGCATGGTGAGTGGATTCCTCTTTCACTCTTTCAGTGATTCCAGTAAAGATTTAAACTACTTGGCAATTAATTATAAACATCAGGTTGGTATTTCCTTCATGGCGACTTCATGTGGTGAAATGTGGCTGGGATTTATAGGGTTCATATGTAAATTTAAGATTCTGGTAAAGGTACAGTAAACTGCATTCATTTCCCATTCATAACTATTTTTACTATTGTCATAAAAGCCTTGATTGAAACATCCTGATATTTTTATAGATAGATAGCTGGATTGGGCAGAGCACACTTAAGTATAATATTTTTTCAATTCTGATGCTGACAGTGGGGAGATAAACAAGGTTCTCTCTTCCAGAAAGCTGCTTTGGCTGGGCTGTCTCTGGATGTGTCCCAGGGAACAAAGACAGCAGTAGCTGCAGCAGAGGGAAGAGGGCACAGAGGCTTAGGAGGTTCCAGACAGCTGGGAGGATGGGGACCCTAGGAAGGCATCACAGGCACGTGATGGACATCTGAAACCAGGCATGCCTCATCTTCACACCGGGAGCACTTCTTCAGTTCTCAGTCTTTTCCCTGTCCCATAGCTATGCTCTCAAAGGGACAATAGGTAGAGCAAGCATGTTCCCACACATGCAATAAAAACAGCACATGAAGGTTGGGGGGTGTGGACTGCGAGGGTCTTGGCCCCCAGATTATTCTCTGTGTTACAATACGACGAGGTTCAGCGATGACAGATCCTACCACGTCTTCTTAGCTGCATGACCTTGGTCACATTTCTTAATGTGTCTATCAACTTAGATTCCTCAACTGCGAAATGCAGAAAATAATCCGCTTACCCCACAAAGAGATTAAATGGCATAATCTTTATATAACAGTACAATGAATGGCATATGACTTTTTACTTCTCATGAAGGTTACTTCTTATTATCCCTATTATTGATTAGTTAGTGTTTTTACACTAATGACAATGACTAGGCTTTTTAGAAAACACGATTAACCTTGAAAACAGACATTGAAACTTGAAAACTCATCTCTTTTGCCTTCCCTGTATGCACAGATGATTCCTACATAAACATGAGTATGTTTTCCTGAAGGTTGGTTGTCTTTCTTAGTTTCTTCCCTACCGCTTTCATCACCCCAATCTACTAAATCCTTCAGGGTTTGGGCCGCTTGCCTTCCACTCCAAAAGGGGGTGGCTGGTGATCATGTCCAGAAACTCCTTTCCCACCGAACCCTGTGGTTCTGTGTGAGACCTGCCTGGACGCATCACCCTTGTGTCATCACTGTTCATTGTCTCGTCTGCCTTTCTTTATTGTAATTGGCTACAGAATGGGACAAGCCTTGTTTACCTTTAAATACCTATAACATCTGTTAGGTGGTAAGTATTTAAGAAATATTTTTAAAGCGAATGAGTAAAGATAATCAAATAAATGATTCATGGCATGCAATGCTCTTTGTTAAACAAAAGAAATGTATGTTAAAATTATAAATGGCCGTCCCTTGGGCATTCCTGCTCCTTACGGATTTGGGTAAATTAGGCCCCCTGCACTCTTGCCCTCCTCATGGTTTTCATGGTTTGTCTCATGGTCCTTTCTGGATTTCTGGTGTTGCTGCCTGAGTCAGAGAAGGCTTCCCTGCTGGCTCGGCCCTGCCTTTAGACCTCAACCCAAAGCTCTGCCCTTTCTTCTGTTTTTATACATGGAAGCCAGTCATCTGCCATATTCCTTATGCTTATGAACTGCTACAAATGTTTTGGGGATGTTGGGAGAAAAACATGGCTTTTTACCATGTTAAGGACACTTGCGAAGTCTCACAGCAGCACAGGTGTCCCCGCCAGGTGCAGGCGCTGGGAGGCAGAGTGCAGGCCCTCAGGAAACACCCACTTGCATGCAGCGAATTGGGTTTGTGTGTCACTTAGAATCATCCTGCATGGTCTCTAGCTACAAATCCAGAGCATTAAATCTAGGTGATTCCAGGACTTTAAGATTTGCCAATTAACTTTAGCCATTACCTTTATAAATGTTAATTTCTGAGAGTAAATAATCAAGTAAACTTCATTCTCCCTTAAATCAGAAAAATTCAGTGGTGTGTTTGAGTATTGTCCATCAGTGGTAAACTGCAAGTCCCCTGGCACCCCTGTAACCAACAGCAGGGATCTTCCTTTCTTGCCAGCACTGTTAAAAAGCAGTTTGCATTGCATCCTACTGTGCGGTGGACTCAATGGAGTGGTGGTTTTGTTAATGTCATTCATGTTCTAGAAGCAATTCCTAATAATTCTCATTTCAACATCTTGGGAGCAAGACCCATCTCCTGTTCTTTTCTTACACAGACACGTTGAAATATTTGAGGGTGTGCAGACATACATACCTGCTAGTGGAGTCCAGAAACCCTGTAACACCGGAGAGTTGAGGCCAGTCGAGTTCATCTCTAAGAGCTGTTGGTAAATCAGAGAAGGAATTCTAGAGAAAAAAATTAAAGTAGTAATTATCAAAATGGTCAATTTTTTTCCCTACAGGTAATAAGAATATCCATTGTCTAAGCATTGTTCTCTGTCTGTCTGTCTCTCTTAATTTCTCTCTTTAAGCGCTTTTGGCATTTAAGGCAGATGCCTCTTAACTTCAGCCTTCATTGGAGAATTCATAATGATCAGCGTCACCCAGGAGCTGGCTTCCGTTCAGCTCCCGTGAGACATGCCGAGCATATGGCACCTCACACACTTGAGAGAGATGGTCCAGTACACAGGTAAACTTTGCATGCTTTTACATTTTCTGAGATTTTCTCCATTTTCAGTTTAGACCATAAGAAAGTCAATTGCCTAAATAGTAATTAACCTGAAAAATTATACCCAAGCCCCCAGCAAAAATGCCTTTCTTTGTGATATAGTTTTTTTTTCTTTCTTCGAGACAGAGTCTCACTCTGTTGCCTGGGCTAGAGTGCTGTGGTGTCAGCCTCGCTCATGGCAGCCTCAAACTCCTGGGCTCAAGCAATCCTCTTGCCTCAGCCTCTTGAGTAGCTGGGACTACAGGCATGTACCACCATGCCTGGCTAATTTTTTCTATATAGTTTTAGTTGTCTGGCTAATTTCTTTCTATTTTTAGTAGAGACGGGGGTCTCACTCTTTTTCAGGCTGGTCTTGAACTCCTGAGCTCAAAGGATCCTCCCGCCTCGGCCTCCTAGAGTGCTAAGATTACAAGTGTGAGCCACTGCACCAAGCCCCTTGTGATAGAGTTAGGATATTTGGCCCCTCCAAATCTCATGTTGAAATCTGATCCCCAAGGTAGGAGGTGGGGCCTAGTGGGAGGTGTTTGGGTCATGGGGGAGGATCCCTCACCAATGGCTGAGTGCCCTCCCTATGGTAATGAGTGAGTTCGCACTAGAGCTGGTTGTAAAAAAGAGCCTGGCACCTTCCCCCTCTTGCTTCCTCTCTCCTCATGTGATCTCTGCACACTGGCTCCCCTTCACCTTCTGCCGTGAGTGGAAGCTTCCTGAGGTCCTCACCGGAAACAGATGCTGATGCCATGCTCCTGTACAGCCTGCAGAGCCGTGAGCCAAATAAACTTCTTTTCTTTATAAATTACCCAGACTCAGGTAATCTTTTATAGCAATGCAAAAAGACTAAGACACCTGTGTTTAAAGCCTTGCCCCTAGTCAGTAAATTGATGCTCCCTGACCTTCATGGCGGGTCTTAGACACTTTTGGGAATCTGACTATCGTTCCTTTCCCTACAAAGATGCATTTGTACTAAATATGGCCTTGGATTTCAGGGGGTTCACAGGCCCCCTGTAGCTCCTGCATAGTTTGTTAAGAACTCCTGACATAAAGTGTTGACAAAAATAGGATTCATTTAAAACACGTTTCCATGGCTGGTATAAAATTCTGGAAGAAAAATGTGGTGAGCTACAGCATTTTATAAATTCCCTTTATAAGTGGCCTCTGGGGCATAGCCCTCCTATGGTCTAATTTCTAGAAAAGCTTGTCTAAACTGGTGTGTTTGGAACACAGTCGCCAGAATTTGCAAATAAAAACACAGGATTCCAAGTTAAATTTGAATTTCAGGCAAAAAAGAAATAATTTTCAGTGTAAGTTTGTCCTATGCCATGGTTGAGACATAC
This sequence comes from Indri indri, assembly GCA_004363605.1. NCBI lineage: Eukaryota > Metazoa > Chordata > Mammalia > Primates > Indriidae > Indri > Indri indri. Next base: position 35,402 of record RJWJ010006582.1, on the reverse strand, counting down.
TGAAAAAAAAAATTGTTACTTATCTGAAATTCAAATTTAACTGGATGTCCTGTGTTTTACCCGGGAATCCTACTTTGGCCAATATTCCCTTTTTGCCTTGGCTGACAGGAAACCTCAGTGAGTGGCTGCAAGAAGCCCCAGCATTTCTCAGCATTGAAAATCCATGTTTCCTCTGGTAAACGTGAAAATCTTTTGTCCTCCTTTAATGCTGTTGTAGAATTTAAAATACATTAAAGATAATGTCCAAAGGCAAATCACATCAAAGCAATTGCAGTGTTGAATACAAGTTTTCAAATGTCATATGATCCTGCCTCCTGCCCTCCTCCTCCCCATGGTGATTCTCGCCCTGTTTTCTAAGGAATCCGGAATCTTCTAAGGATTCTTAAGGCTGTGAGGGGAAGGAAAGCCACACATCCCTGTCATCCACCCCTTGAAAACATGCCTTTGCTGTTCCTTCTGACTACAAAGTAGTACAGGTCTGTTATACAAATTCAAACATTATAGTAATTTATGATGTAGAAAGCCTTCGAGATATAACTATTGTGAGATAACCACTGCTAACAGTTTGTATCATTTATATATGTAAATATCCGTATGTTATATATAAAATCTACCATAAGTCTTTGCACTTGGAAAACTTCGAGTCATTGTCCTACTTTCAGAGAAATAGAAAATAAGTACTCAAAATAAATAAAAACCAAATTTATATTTCTCAGTTGTGGACTGTTATGGGTTGAATTATGACCCTCAGAATGTGACCTTATTTGGAAATAGGGTCATTGCAGATACAGTTAGTTAAGATGAGGTCACACTGGAATAGGGTGGGTCCCTAATCCACATGACTGGTCCTTATAAGAAGAGGAGGAAGAGACACAGAAACAAAGACACCTGGGGACACCACGTGGTGCGGAGGCAGAGATTCGAGTGATGCTGCCACACGCCAAGGAATGGCAGGGACTGAAGAGCAGCATGGAACAGACTTTCACTCAGACCCCTCAGGAGGAACCAACCTATGGACAGCTTGATCTTGTACTTCTGGCCTCCAGAGCTCTGAGACAGCAATTTCTGTGGTTTTAAGCCATCCAGTTTGTGGCACTTTGTTATGGCAGCCAGAGGGAACTAATAATTGTCAATTAGACAATTTGCTTGCAGTTCTTAATATTTAAGACGCTAAGGTATGAACCCTTCTGCTATGTTGATTTACTTTCAAAATAAGTCATGTGATAAACAACCATGTTTAAACACGGCAGTTATCCCAGGGTACCGTGCATATTTTCCATGGGTCTCTGAGCTTCCTCTGCTCCTCCTTCCTCAATTGCCTCATCCTTCCGCATGCCAATCCTGAGATTTCCTGGTCTGGAAAGAACACTCCCAACAGATCTTGGAAGACCACACAGTTCCAGTGACTAGTACTTTGTCTCCTCTTGGCATTAGGCACACACCACTTTCTGCTCAAAATTCCAACATTACTGTGAGTTAATATTCTCTGTTGTGGTTTCTATTCCTCCTGCCACTATAAAGCAAAATTTTCCTTTGCTTTTTATCTTATTTTCCCCCTACATCTTTCTGTTTGCAATGTGTGTTTGCTGTAGAATTTGAGAATATTCAATTCTGCTAGAGAAGACAAGAAAACAAATAGAACGGATGAAACTCACAAGATGTGTTAAGCAGAGATAGTGAGTAAGCAAGTGACTTGTGAGATGTGGGCAGAATTTATGAGCTGAAGTAAGTCAGTAACCTGTAAAAAATGTTAAAAGAATGATATGCTCCTTCCTTGCCCGCTCCCTCACCTTTTTCTCTGTCATCTGTGCAATAGCAGCTCCAGACTTGGGAAAGTGGGTTTGGGTGTTGAGTCTGACTGGGCCTGATCTCCCGTTCACAGGAAGGAGTTAGACAAGAACTCTGATGGCACAGGGAGGTATGTCTGACACCCTCTGTAGCCTGGCAAACTAATGCAAGGGATGGGAATTCTAAAGTGCACCCGAAAAGTAGGAAAAGGGCTTTGCTTTAAAAATTGGGAGATCTGTCTTCCATGTCTGGCTCTTCAAATACTAAGAAGATATACAAATCAAGAAAACTCCATGATTCAGATACGACACCGTTGGAAATAGGTCCCATTCTCCATGCAGCCCCCATTCTCATTCTAGGGTGGCTGATAAAGTTCTTGGCTTTGGTGGGGGAAAGGGAGATGTTGAGGAGAGGAGTAGGATAGGTGGGAAAATGGTAGGCAACCGTGTCTTGGAAAGTGGGGTCTCCCCGTTCCCAGCATTCTTTCAGCTTGGTCTCTCTGGATCAATCCGAAGAAATGGGTCTCAGCTACCTGGGAGATTCCTGGAATCCTTGTTGATATCCTGGAAGCCCAAGTCAGCCCTGGAATCATCCCCACTGGGATTTAAGATGGAGTGGACAGCGGCTGGTGCTGAATTGCAGCTGGGGCTAGGCTGTGTTTGTATTCTCCAGCTGGAGCCCTGGAAGGCACAGGCAGGCCAGCTGCATAGGTTTCTCCTGATCATTTGATTGACTTCAAAATAATGCAAACCTCTGTCTTCCTGGTTGAATGTTTTAGACTTCACTTATGGTGTTATGGCAACGTTTTATTGCTACTAGCTGTGCGCAATTGGGGAAGATATATCCCAGTTTTAGTATCTCTGATGGCTGCAGGAATATTATCCAGTCTACTTCAACAGGACTGTTGGGAAGATCAAAAAACATAGTGAGAAGCGGGTTGACAAGTTGGAAGCCCCATGCTATGTAAAGCGTCATGTTTAGGATGGACCACCTAGTGTCCCTTTCCAAGTGGATTGTCCCAGGTTTAAGAAGAGTGAAGTTTATTGCTAGATAGTAGAAAAGATTTGAAGAGACCAACAGAATCCTCAACATATTTTTTCTTCCTTAGTAAATTCGGTAGATAAAAAGGAAAAGTAATGGCCATTAATAGCAAGTGTTTTATAGACCCTAGCAAAAAGAGAATGTTTAAGTCTTATCACATTAAACACTAAAATCCTTATTCATGCAACATTATATCCAAGATATTTCAGGCATTTAAGGCAGGAAAAATGCAAATTAAAATTTTCCTCACCAACTCCTGCTTATTCCAATTGAGCATTTATGTTCTCAGGAAACTCATCTTAAATGTACCTTAAATGTACATGTGTGAAAAGATTTAATATTTATCAAGAAAAAATTTCCAAATTTAAGGAGCACAAGCAACTCAGTGAGTGTTAGATCAAATATTGCATTGCTTTGAATTTTCTTCTGATTCTTATCAATGACATAAATGTGTCTTTATGTCATACTTGGCACCTGTATACTATTTTTGTATAATATTTTCATTTAACATTACTTTCTGTGTGTGTGTGTGTGTGTGTGTGTGTGTGTGTGTGTGTTTCCATGCATTGAGAAAGGCTGCTGGTTCTCATTGCTATTTATTTGTTTAAATTTAAGGGGTACGAGTACAATTTTGTTACATGGATATATTGCATAGTGGCGAATTCTGGGATTTTGGTGTCTCCATCACCTGAATAATGTACCCATGAAATAATTTCTCATCCCTCATCCTCTTCCACCCTTCCACTCTTCCTAACCTCCAATGTCTATCATTCCACACTCTGTGTCCATGTGTACACATTATTTAGCTCCCTCTTATAAGCAGGAACATGTGGTATTTGACTTTGTTTCTGAGTTGTTTCACTTATGATAGTGGCCTCCAGTTCCATTCATGTTTCTGCAAAAGATATGATTTCATTCTTTTTTATGGCTGAATAGTATTCCACTGTGTATATACACAACATTTTCCTTATCCAATCATCCATTGATGGACACTTAGGTTGATTCCATATCTTTACAATTGTGAATTGTGCTGCAATAAACATTTGAGTGCAGGCATCTTTTTGATAAAAAGGTTTCTTTTCCTTTGGGTAGATACTCAGTAGCAGGATTGTTGGATCGAACGATAGTTCTATTTTTGGTCCTTTGGGAAATCTTCATACTGTTTTCCATAAAGATTGTACCAATTTACATTGCTACCAACAATGTATAAATATTCCCTTTTCTCTGCATCCTCATCAATATCTATTTTTTTATTATCATTTTTTAATAATAGCCATTCTGAATGATGTAAGATGGTATCTCATTGTGGTTATAATTTGCATTTCTCTGACAATTAGTGATGTTGAGCATTTGTATGCTTGTTCGCCATTTGTATGTCTTCTGAAAAATATCTGTGCATGTCCTTTGTACACTTTTTAATGAGGTTTTTTGTTGTTGTTGTTTTGAGTTGAGTTCCTTATAAATTTGGGATATTAGTCCCTTGTCAGTTGCATAGCTTGCAAATATTTTCTCTTATTTTGTAGGTTGTCTGTTCAGTTGGTTGATTACTTCTTTTGCTGTGCAGAAACTTTGTAGTTTAAGTTTAATTTATCTATTTTTGTTTTTGTTTCTTGTGCTTTTGGGGTCTTAGTCATGAATTCTTTGCCTAGACCAGTGTCCAGAGGAGTTTTCCTCAGGTTTTCTTCTAGCATTTTTATAGTTTCAGATGTTACATTTAAATCTTTAGTCCATCCTGAGTTGATTTTTGTATAAGTTGAGGGATAGGGGTCCAGGTTCCTTCTTCTACATATGGGGATCCAGTTTTCCCAGTACCTTGAAAAAGGTATCTTGCCCCTGGTGTATGTTTTTGTCACCTTTGTCAAGGATCAGTTGGCTGTAGATATGTGGCTTTACTTGTGAGTCCTGTATTCTGTTTCACTGGATCTATGTGTCTATCTTTATACCACTACCATGCTGTTTTGATTACTATAACCTGGTAGTGTAATTTGAAGTCAGGCAACGCGATGTTTCCAGATTTGCTCTTTTTATTTAGAATTGCTTTGGCGATTTGGGGTGTTTTTTGGTTCCCAGTAAATTTTAGGATTGTTTTTTCTACTTCTGTGAAGAATGACATCGGTATTTTGATAGGAATTGTATTGACTTTGCAGATTACTTTGGGCAGTGTGGTCATTTTAATGATGTTAGTTCTTCCAATTCACGAACATGGGCTGTTTTTCCATTTGTTTGTGTCATCTACGATTTCTTTCCTTGGTGCTTTGTAATTTTCTTTGTAGAGATTTTCATCAACTTGGTTAAATATATTTACAGGTATTTAAATTTTTTGTAGTTATTGTAATGGGATTGCCTTCTTTATTTGGTTCTCAGCTTTATCATTATTGGTGTTTAGAAATGTTATTGATTTTTGTACATTGATTTTGTGTACTGAAACTTTACTGAAATCATTTATCAAATATAAGAGGTTTTTTGGTGGAGTCTGGGATTTTCTAGATATAAGATCATCTTGTCAGTGAACAGAGATAATTTGACTTCTTCTTCTCCAATTTGAATGCCTTTTATTTCTTTCTCTGGCCTGATTGCTCAAGCCAGTAGTTCTAGATGTTGAACAGCAGTGATGAAAGTGGGCATCCCTATCTTGTCCCAATTCTTAGAGAGAATGCTTTCCATTTTTCCCTGTTCAGTATAATGTTGGCTATGGGTTTGTCATATATGGCTGTTATTATTTTGAGGTGTGTTCCTTCTATGACTAGTTTGTTAAGGGTTTTTATCATGAAAAGGTGTTGGATTTTATCAAATGCTTTTTCTGCATTTATTGAGATGATCATATGGTTTTTGTCCTTAATTCTGTTTATGTGATGAATCTCATTTATTGATTTGTATATGTTATGGTTCTTATTTTTGATGACTATTTAGTAAATACAATAATTTGAGTTTGGGAATATTTTAAGCCCTGACTTCAAGAAGCAACTGATGTTGGAGTTTCTTGAAGCTTTCTTAAGTGGGAGAAAGAGAGTAATGGCATCAATAACACATTCATCTGGTTCTGCCAGTCTTCCAGTGGTGAAGGGAATATCTTCAGTGCCTTTATTCCAGAGTTTACATTTGAGCCCTCCCCATGCAGCACTGCTGTGGACAATTAGCACAGTGTATTCCCTTTTCTAATACACTTGACTGAGTTAGACCTAAATTGATTATTTTCAAACAGTATAAAGTCACTTGGAGAAATCTGCAAGCAACTATTGTTGGAAACAGATAGGAAAAATATCATCAGTTAAATAAGTCTTTTTAAAAATCCATTCCCCAGGAGTTAAACTCTCAAAGCAGACAAGGGGATTGTTGTTTTACCAAAAAGTGAAAATAGCTCTTGGGTTGGTGTTTTGATAATGCTGGGAGAGTGTCAAGGCCTGGGAATCAGAGTCAAAGGCTATCTGTTTAGCACTGGGACCCAAGGTCTCTCAGTTCTGCTGGTAGGCTGCGCTGCCATCTGTCCTGCAGGTGGTGCACGTGGAAGGTAAGGAAGGTTCCTCTTGCTCTATGCCTCTCAGCTCCACAGTGCCCCCTATCGCCTCTTGCCTGCTCAGATCTCCCTCCCCGCCACACCCCCACCCGACCTCCTGAGTGCTTTTCTTACGGAACACCAAATTACGAAACTTTACACAGACTTTCAAATGAATCATGATGCTTGGATGTGCTATGTTTCCTGGATAACTTCCGTATTTTAAGCCAGAATGTAGAAAGGAAATAATGTTGAGTTCCCTTTATGTGCCAGGCACTGAGACAGGAAGTGTGCACACATTGTCCAACTTAACACAATTCTATGAAGGACTGGTCTTCCTCCTTTTCTCCCTTCTATGAACACTTTTGAGCAACCACCATGTATCAGATGTTGGATATTACCTCTAAAAAAAGAACAAGAACTCACACTTCAGACCAACAGCAGTAAATTAAATGACCAAGCCTTCACTTAGTGAGAGGTACTGGAAGAGCCCCTTTTATAGTAGGTACCTCCTGTTGCTGGCTCTGGTCCATGGAACAGTCTGTGTTTTCTGTTGGTGGAAGAATTCCTTACACAGGGCGGCGCAGGACCCAGGAAAGCTCTGGTGAATAGAACTCAGAGGGAGTTTGGATGCCTTGCCAAGGTCATAGAGCTGGTAAATAGCAGGGCTGGGATCTGAACCCAGGTTCTGATGGAACCAGTCAGAGAGGGGCGTAGGGCAGGCCGGATCTGCACCACCCTCAGCTTTCCATAGCCCACTTGTACCTGCTCCTTGCTTTGCCTCCAAGTTGCCAAATCCCATGAAATCACACGATTGGCTAAGCGGGGCTTGTTAGTTGTTGAAAATGCGGCTTCCTTATTGCCTGTTTAGGGGATAGTCTCTCAGATACTGCTTTGGGTAAAGAGTTCAGAAATCCACAGGGAATCCGAGAGTTGCCACCATCTTTTTCTTCTCTGTTTCTCATGTATGAAGGCCACGTTTAACTTAGGAAGAGTGCAGAATTAGTATTTTTGGATACAATATGAAAAAACATGTAACCCAAAACAATCCCCTTGCCCCGCACCGCCTCCCCATCCCCAAATCTCTATACCCAGGGCCTATTCTGGCCTGAGATGTCCTGGGAAAAGGCAGCCACAGAGAATACCACACACTGCTGCTCTGGAGGTCTGTCCTCCAGGCGGGCCTGGCAGATGAAGTTCTGGGAGAAAGGGTCTCTCATCTGGTCTCTGCCTCTGTAATGTCTGGCTTAACTAGATTAGGGAGCACAGTTCTTATAAACTAGTGCTTCGATACAGACAACCTCAAGAAAGTAATTTAGCTCTGTGAGTTTGATTCATAAACCTTACAATCCCACGTGCAGTGAGATAAGTCTCACATTGAGGGAAGGTCCCTGTGGCTCTGTAATTTATTAAACACACAGACAGACAGGTAGAAAGAGAAGGGGAGAATTGTAAGTGTTCAGTGAAAGTTGGCTGTCAGTAATATTAATAGAGAAGTCCAGAGTACTATGTCAGATTGTAGAAGGGACACCTATCCTACCTGTAGGGCTTCGGGCAAGGAATCTTGAAAGAAATGTTACCTATTGTGTTGAGTCTTGTGAGGTTAGTAAGAGGGAGCCAGGACAAAAGGGGTTGGGGGAAAATAGTTCCAGCATTGCTAACATCACACGCAAAACCTCAAGGCTAAATTCATTATATTAATATTATGTCCAAAGAAGACCAAAAAACATCAAGTATATCAGTTACATATTTCTGTGCAACAAGTTACCCTCAAATTTAGTGACTTAAAACATACTCCATGCCGGCAGACTAGTAATAATAACTAGTAATCATAACTGCTCACCTCCTGGAATTATGCTTATTTGATGTACATTTAAACTTCAACTTCAGCCAAATAAGGAATTTTCAAGGAAAAAGTACAGCATTTCATCTTTGACCCTCTGCCAGCCCAGAAGCTTGTAGGGGCAGTGAAGAAATAGTCAAATGAAAAATTCTAGCAAAATATGACCAGTAAATGAAAAGAGGACAGAATGGCAGGGAACACGCAATCCGTCATCATTTTGCCTAAATGTAGCTCTTTACTTTTTTACCTTGTCAGTTCCTCTTAGTTTCTTTCTTTCCCCTTTTCAATTATTTATTATTGAAGCTCTAACCCTATGATTTATTTATGCAATGGATGAGTCGAAGCATGCATTTAGCTAACCGCCCCATGCCACATAAGAACGCATTTCTACCAAATTCTCTTCCTCCCATCATTTTCCCCAGGGTGATGGGAGGACTGTATCCAGATTCGTAAAAGTAAGAAAACAGGAGTTTAAAATCTCCTGCTCTCACACAAAGATAATCCCAAGTCAATTCTTTTATAAGTCCAGTGAAACAGATTCTTTCACAAACTGAAGAAAATAAGTTCTCCAAGGGCCAGAAAGAAGCAACAAGAGGTACATATCATAGGAGCTGACACTTCTAATACTGTTGATTTTGTAAAAGTTTGGCTATTTCTAAATCAGCCAGGCTGCTGTTTGTCGGGGTATGAGTAGTTTTTCTTTTTGGGGAGGTAATGTCTGGAATTTGACACCAGAAGAAGCTCAGCGTGCACAGTCAAGTTACGGAGGTGGGACTGGGGAGAAGACCTCCCTGGGGCCACCTGATCACCAGGACTGAACTATTGTGATCATAGACGACCATCTCGTTTTCCTCCTCTCCTTCTCTTTCACCTTATGCCAAGAAGCTGTCACAAAATCTCACTGCGCTGTCCTTTCTGAATTGTGCTCATCGTGGCTCTGGGTCACTGCAGCAGCCTCTGGCCAGGGTCCCTGTCCCCTCACCCCCTCCTAGCATCTTCAGCAGTGTTTCCCAGAATCTCCTGGGAAGTGGTCTTAAAGATGCATATTGGGTGGGCTTGTTGTGGGACCCTGGAATCTCATTTTGAGGAAGTGTCTTAAGTGACTGCAGTGACTGGCCAATCTTGGGAAGCCTGACCTGCAGGTCCTGGAGCTCTTCAACATCATCCTCCACGACATGGTGACCACCTTCCCCAGCCTGTCCTCACAGTCTGTCTCTCCCACCCCACAGCCCCCTAGGTCCCCGAACCTGCCGCTGCCCCCTCAGACCTCTAGGCCTTGTCACAAGCTCTTTCTCCCACTACACCGTCTGTATTGGCCCGTGCTGTTCATTGGTCAAGAGTCAGCTAAAGCTAGACTTCCTTGCCTGCGCTGGCCTTCCTCTCTCAGGTGTCCCCTTCGACGTTCTCCTTGAACCCTGTACATGCTCAGACAATGACATCTAACATGCTAGCACTAGAGCAGGGGCTGGCAAACTGTTTCTGTAAAGGGCCAGACAGTAAATATTTTAGGTTTTGTAGGCCATTTCATTGTCTCTGTTGTGACTGTTGTAACTCAGTTCTGCTGTTGCAATGCGAAAGCAACCATAGACAATATGTAAATGAATGGGGGCATGGCTGTGTTCCAATAAAACCTCATTTACAAAAGCAGGGGGAGCCTCAGCATTTGGCCCAAGGGCCATAGTTTCCTGACCTCTGCCTTGGGGTCCAACAGAATCAGTGTGTATCTGGGCTCCGTGTTTAACTGTATTACTTTGGGTCAGTTAGCTAAGCTTACTAAGTCTTAGTTTCTTTATCTACACGTACTAATGGGGTCATTTCAGTACTGTCTTAGTCTATTTGGGCTGCTATAACAAAACACCTTAGACTGGGTAAGGTAAACAATAGAAATTGACTGCTCGTAGTTCTGGAGGCTGGGAAGTTCAAGATCAAGGTGCTGGCAATTTTGGCGTCTGGTGAAGGTTAGCTCTCGGCTTCATAGGTGGTGCCTTGTCACTGTGCCCTCACATGGCAGAAGGAGCAAGGGAGCTCCCTCCAGCCTCTTTTATAAGGGCACTAATCCCATTCATGAGCGTGGAGCCCCGATGACTTAATTACTTCCTAAAGGCCCCACCTCTTAGTACTATCACACCGGGTATTAGGTTCCAACTTATAAATTTTAGGAGGACACCAATATTCAGATTATAGCAAGTATTAAATGAGATAAGGGAAAACACAATGCCTTGTATTTGGTAAGCACATGGAAATATTTGCTGTATATTATTACTGTAATTGTGAGCTCACTTGTTTATCTTCCTAACTAGCCTTTAAGCTTCTTGAGGCTAGAGCTGGTGTTTTTCACCTCCAGAGCCCAGCCGTCCACCCTTATCTATTTTCTGTCTTACTAACAGAATAGTGTTAGTTGAGCCCAGGGCTGCCCAGCCAGGGACTGTACTTCTCAGTTTCTGCTGCAGCCCCATGTGGCCATGAGACTAGGTTCTGCATGACAGGCTGAGAGTGAGTGATTTGTGCCACTGTCTTGCCAACTTCTCCCAAGGTAGGTGTGCCTTCCCTTGGCCCTTCTCCTTCCCTGCAGCTGGGAGGTGGCCAGAGCAGGAGTGGCTACCTTGGACCCAGGGATGGAAGCTGCATACTGAGGATGATCTAACTGTCCTCCAGCCCTGGACTGCTTCCCGCTGGATTAGTATGTGAGAGGAAAACACACTTCCATCTTAAGTCACTGAATTTTGGGACTCTGGTCCGGCAGCTGAACCTATATCCTGCTTGATTAATAAACTAGCCTTTTAAGAAGGGCTGGGTCATCCACTCATTTTTGTTGGCTCTCAAATATTTTATCCACATGAGACCATGACCTCTTTGCTTCTTCCTGATCTACTTTCCTTTGAGCTCTTTAGCAGTCAGGCTGTCAATTCTTGGCTTGGTGATGCTGTCCTCAATTTCTGTTCCTGGAATCTTTGGACTTTGTATTTCATGCACGCTCCTCTTAATTTTTCTTCTAGAAATTACAGTTTAGCTCATTCTTCTGGCAATCTGCCAACCATTGCCTTGAATAGGAAATCCACAGGAAATCATACAGAGGCCAGTTTTGACCCCCAGATATTTGACTAGGGCTGAGCTGGGTCATCTCTGCTGCCCCCACCCCGCGTGCTTCCCAAGGAGTGGCTTGGAAGAAATTCAACGGCTTAAAAAAATAATGAATAAATGGTGTGTAGCAATCAATTCCAATCATCCAAAATTATTTTTAATTCCAGAATTCCCTCTTTCCACATCCCAAGGGACTTGAGATGCTTGGTGTTTCCCCTGTGATGAGTTAGTTCTGCGAGACCTATTTGATGGCTAAGGAATATCTGGGAGAGTGGAGCAAAGTGATAGATGTAATTAACCAGCATGCAAGAGATTGTTCTCCAGGTGTAGCAGCAGATAGCACAGGCATTGACCAACTGCCAACTCATGCTGCCTCCTGATGGGGAAATCTCTAACTCATGTACCAGATGTTTTCAGAAGAATGACCCTGGAAGCGCACCTTATTTTGCTGGCAGGTGAGAGCCTGGGACACTCACCTTGAGCAGGGAGAGAAGGGCACTGAGTTGATCAGAACTCAAGAATAGCCCACCTGGCCTGTGTTCTTCAACAGGAGAGGGAATGGAAGAACCTTTTGTCTTCTGTGGCCTAATTGCTGCTAGAGAAAAGAATTCACCACAGTAAACACAACTCCCTTTTTCTGACAGAATAAATGAGAAGTAACGAGGATTGAGGTTTCTCTCCTCATCATTTAGCATCTTTAATCTGCTAGCCTGCAAGATGTCTGAGAAGCAGAATATGCAATTTGGTCCAGTTTTACCAAACCACCTTTCCTCATCTTAAAAAATAATAATGGACTACTCTAATGCTTAGATATTTCTGGAGTCGACATGAAGTTAACTCAGATAGAATTTCCATATTTTGTATGCACCATGGAAGTCTGCCTTTATGCTTGATGGAAGCTTTACGTGCACTGATAAATCCCGAGAGCGGAGCAGGGCAGGTTAGTGAGAGTAGGGTGAGAGCTTCGTTACTGCCTGTGCTATTTGCAGGCTAATAAAGGGTAGCCAAACCTGATAAACAAAATCATCTCAAAGAGAGAAATGAAGCGTGTATGGGCTTGAAAGACAAGAGCTGCTTTGCTCTCGGGTGAATATGCATTTTCAGCAGCCAGATTAAGGATTCATTTTGTCCTTGACACAGCACGAAATCCAATCTGTGTCTACTTACCCTACAGACAACAGCCTGCCAGGGGTCGTGCTAAGATTTTATAATAGGACAGGCAACGGTCTTCGCTAGCAAAATAAACATTTGGAAAATTGTACTTCAGAATCACTTCCCTCCCCTCCTACCCCCTTCTTCAACATGTCATGCAATTCTGATTCAGTGAAATGCAGCATTTAATATTTTGGAAATAATTTTTGAGCAGATGGGAGAAGAGGCAGGAGGGCAGCATTCTGGCTGGCCAGGATGCTCTCTCTACCTCCCCTTCTTTTTCAACAAAACAACTCAAGCAGTGATTGTTTTTCCTTTGAAAGAAAAAAAAAATGCACCAGCATGAAAGTGTTTTCAGATCTGCTCTTTGTTTTCCTTTGCAATCTTTCTAAGTTGGGGTCTTTCATGTGGCCTGGGTGGCTTTACTTGAACCTCACTGCTAAGGTTGAGATGTCTTGGAGAGAGGCTCAGGTTGTTTAAGGAGGGAGCAGGCGGATGCGTTGGAATGAGGCTCAGACCCTTTGTTTCTGCGGCACCTCGAGGGTGATTCTTCACACTCTCTTTATTGAACTACAAATATCTTTCCAGATGAACACACTCCTAATCTAATTAGCTATAAACAGGCCTCCCAGGCGCCACACTGCTTAGCCAGAGGATGGTGTGCGGGAGGGGAGAGGGCTGCTGCAGGAAGAAGGCCCAACCCAGCGGATTCCTTCTCGGTGGACGCAGCTGGGGTGGGGACGATGGATGCACACGACTGTCTTCTGCCTCACAGGGAGACAAAGGCAAAGAAATGTTGCGTAGCCTCATCCAGGGCAGAATGGCCTCTTGTGAAACAATGTCTGCTTGTTTTTCCACAGCATTTACTGTCCCTTCCAGACAATATGATCAAATTGTTGGCACAGCAAAGGAATGGCATGAAACGTGTGTAGGCTTCCTGAAGGCTCTTGGTGTGTAATACGCATTCGCACTGTCAGACCCTGAGCAAGACCACGCGGCCTGATGTGTACTTTGCTCCTGTGATAGTTCATGGAGGGATTAACTACATGGTGAGGTCACAGTTACTCCTACACAATCCAAATTCAGAACCCCGGTACCATGGAACAGGTCAGAAAAAGGTCATGTGGCCTCATTTTAAAAGATGACTTTTGGTTATTTGGATTCCTACAGGCCATCGAGGAAGGAATGATCTGGCATTTGGTCAACAGCAGCCCACCCTGGGGGTTTCAGGGGACTGGGTGGGGGTGAGGCAGGCCCCAGGTAACAAGACACAAAGAAACGAGGTTCTAATTGGGCTGAGGCCACGCCAACAACCAACTAGGCCTCTGGGTGCCACTGGGCCCTCCAGGCTGAGTCATCGGTGTCGCAGGAGGACTGTGAAAGCTGTTCCCTGGCCACTTGCCCCAGCCTCCCCCACTGAATGGTCTTCGCAGCTCCTCTACCCGCTTTGATGTCCCCTCCTGTCCAGTGCCCGGTGCTGATTCCAGCTGACTCCAGACGCAGTCTGAGAGGGTTTGAGCAGCTTGTGCTGAGGAAGCCCTTGTCCCTCAGCTTCAAGGACACTCTGCTCTGCTTTGCTCCATGACATTGGGCTGAATGCTGCACACTCCACTTCCCAGGCCTCTTGTGAGGTGGCATCTGCCAACGGGAGGCCCAGGAGGGAGAAGGGAAAGTGAGAGGAGGGGAGAAGGTGCCGAGTCCTGTCTCCCAGTCAAGGGCCTTGACCTCCAGCAGCACCTTTGCCACTTGCAGCTCAGTCTCCCTGTGCCCTTCCGTGGTCCTCGTAGTCCTCCGTGGCCTACACACCCTTGGCAGTTGGGATACAAACTGTGCTGAGGTCTGAGCACCAGCTATGATCCTTCCTCTTGTTGCTGCTAATTCCCCACCTTCGTTTTTGTCCTCTGGCCATAGAATCAGCACCTGCTTCTTGCAGTGATAATCTCGGATTAGTTCAGCAACCCGCTTTCTGCTCTAATACCCACATTCAGTTCCCTGGGTTAAATCTAACACCCATGTAGCCAATTCCCTCTATTCAATCCCTTCCATGTGAATGTTTTTATCTTCCTCTCTGGTCCCTGCTAAACGTTGGCCCTGATGCTAATTAGATTCTTAGTCTGAAGGGTTCCACCTGCTGAATTAGCCACAAGGCTGGGGTTCTCATCGTTTGTGCTGACATCACTAAAAGGTTGTCACACAGTAAAAGGAGATGGGCCAAAAGAAGGGTGGGGAAGAGAGGGTGGGCAGTGGAGGGACCTGAGGAGTTTTAGCAAATGTTTCTTCTTCCCTGTTTCCATATCTCCCAATGAGGTCTAGGAGCCTTAGGGTTTTTACATCTTTGAGAACCGAAGTTATATTTCACTCTTTCACGAGCATCTAAAATACGAACAAAAAGAAGGAATTCTGAGCAGTCCAGCTATTTGCCTGGAGTGAAATATTGCCTTGCAAACCACTGGGAAAAAAACGCGCCCCTGCACAAACATGCAGAACTCTTGGGCAAAATGAGGCCTGCTCTCAGTGGACACTGTTCCCGGTGCCTCACATGTTCTGATACGCTGCGGAAACACTGGGTTTACAGACCAGCCCACACTATGCCAATGGCATCCCCGTTTTGCCCTGAAACATTCTATCTTAGTGTATCTCTTCTCTGGTATTTCTAGATGTGAAGAATTTTGAAAACCACATGGTAGTATCCTATACACCCACCCTTCTTTTGTAAATCCTCAAAGTTTGAACATTAGAGGCAGCAGGAAAGCCCTATGACAGTGGTTCTCAAAGTATGGTCTGGGGACCCCTGGGGGTCTTTGAAACCCTCATAGGGGGTTCATGAAATCACTAATTTTCATCAGAACACTAAGACTTGTTGACTTTTTTCACACTAATTCATTTATGAGGATACGATGGAGTTTTTAAGAGGCTGTGTACACGGGTATTGGAACAGATTGAAGGCAGAAGCAGATACAGGGACCCAGCTGTCTTCTAGTAAGGAGATTCATGGAAATGGAAAATAACGCTACGCTGCTGACATTTTTTGTTTTGGAAAATAAAGTTATTGGTCATAAAATATGTTAACATGTAATATGTTTCCTATTTTTATTTTTAAATAAATATTTCAAAAATTTGTTTTGATCTCTGTTAAAATAATTATTCATGGATATAATTGATAGATATTGATATATATCTGTGTATGTGACTCATATCTATAGCTATAATGGATATATATTGATGGATATAATAACCCACTTAAACCAAAGTTCTCTGGCTCGTCAATGTTTTTTAAGGGTGCAAATGGGGCCTGAGACGAAAAAGTCTGAGCACTGCCCCTCTTTATAGGAGATGTTTCCTACAGGGTACCATTTAGAATGATCATAACCAGTGAATAGACAAGAGAATCAACGTCCATTGAGCCTCTGTCATCTTCCTAGTGTTTGCGGTGTTTATGGGCATGTTACGCAAGCAGTGCCTTAGGGTGCAACGAGACAACAACTCTATTCTTGTCTCCACTGCCCATGCACACGGTGGTGCTAATTCAGTTCATCCCTGGCCCCCGGAAGAAAATCCAGGCCAGCCCAATTATGCATATGCTCATTCTCAGACAACATAGATTCCTCTAGTTGAGTTAAATTCCATTTCATAAAATTAAAATGTGTAGTCCTCATAATTTTAAGTAAAACTCCTTGCCCCTTGTTCCACCCAGGCTTGAGGCTAGCCATCTGCACCCGCTTCCTCTGTCCACGTGGCCAGCTTTTCCTTCCACTTTCTGGCCAAGGCTTCTAAGACCTGGCAATGGCAGTGGAAGGAGAAGGGGTAGAGCTGGATGTGACACTCTATAATGGGGGCTGTCGTGGTGCTCTCGAGAGGCCCTGCTGGGAACAAGTGACTGAACCTGCCATGTGTAGGTGGGGTCGCTGCATTCCCTACATCCCACTAGTCACTTCAGTTTGTTGCTCCAGCCCTGGTTACCTGGAGGTTAAGGCCCGTGAGGTTACCTTGCCCCACGGGCCATCCTCTGCAGATGTCCAATGGCCCAGGCCAGCTCTCCCTTCCTGCTCAGGGAACCCGTTCTTTCTGTCCTGGTGCCTCAGTCACTGCCTTTACATTCCTCATGGGGGTGTCAGACACCAGCCCTGTTGTCCTCAAGCTCTGGAGACCCCATCCAGGTCTCATTCTCATAGTGACCTTCTTATGGTGAGAAGGAAGCCTTTGCACCTTTCCCCCATGGGGAGAGCTGGGCCCCACTGCTGTCTCAACAGTGGCCCTTCCCAGCCTCAGCTGTTGGCCCTGGGAGGTGAGAGTTAAGGGACAGGTTGCAGAACTGGCTTCACTCCCTTCTTTCGCAGGTCCTGTGGAAGTGGCTTAATATTTCACTTGGAAGAAATATTAAAGAGAGGGAAGGTCCACATTGTCTTGGGGTTTCAGCTAAAACTTAGGTAGAAATAAACAGTCCAATTTTTAACATCTTATTACAAAAATCATCCCAAATTTCTGATGAAGTTTCCATCATTATTCACGTTTTACAGATGAGGAAACTAAAGCCCAAAGAAGTAAATGTAGGTGGTTCAGCAAGGATTTGAACTCAGGTCTATCTGATTCAAAGTCCAAGATTACTCTATATACAGATAAGTTGGAGGCTTGAAATTCCCCTCTGAGCACTGCTCCTGACTCCCCAAGTCAGCTCGGAGCATGGCTCTCGTGCTGTCAGGAGGGTTTCTGGGCTAGTCCAGGCTAATGCTTCTACTGTCCTGGCGTAATTATCAGTAGTGATCCCTCTTCTCTCAAAGTTCCCAGGTTGGACAATAAATACTATGCTCACCAAAACCACCGGGAGCTGGCGGGTGTGGTGCAGAAGGATAAGAAGCACCAGAAGTTTCTTAGCAGAGCTGATGTTCTATTAGAGTCTCCAAAGGTTGGCTGAGACCTTGAGGGAAGATCTGCAGTTGGGAATGAGGTCCAGGCAGACTCATCCAGCCGAGGATCAACCCCAGCCCAGTGACACATCCACCCAGGGAGCGTGGTGTCTTTAGGAGCTGTCATAAAGTGCACAGGGTGGGAAGGGTGTGAGAAAAACACATGTCCACTGTTGATTCCAGACAGCGTCTGAGTTTGTTCATTTCCTTTCTTCCCCACTGTACTTCCCTGGCTTACGACACTTTTGCTAGGACTATAACAACCTCCTAGCTGGTCTTGTTGCCTGATTCCACACTCCCCCTCCCCAGCCCGCTCCATGAATCCATCCTGCCCAGAGTGAATATTCTAAAATTCAGATCTGACCATTTCTCAGAACTTCAATGGCTCCCTGGCTTTCAGGATAAACTCTGAGTTTCCTCACATGGCTTCCAGGCCCTTGGAGACCCATCCCATGCACCTCTCCAGGTGCCCCCCTCGCCTTCCCACCTGTGCGTGGTGAGCTTCGGTTCAGCGGCACCAAACTTCTCCTTTTCAGAATGCCAGGCACTCTTGCTCCCTTCGCACATGCTCTTTCCTCTTCTAGGACACTCCTTCCTGGGTGGGCTAGACCTGGCTACCTCCAGCTTGTTCTTATGCTTTGCACATACTGTCTCTTCCTTCCGGAACCTTTTGTTCTGGTCTGGGGGCATTGACTGCTCTAGAATTGCCATTTGCTTGTCTGGGTGTCCCCACGGAGTTGCAAGCCCAAGGAGGACCTGAGTTCTTCCCGTCCTCTTCTCCACTGTCATCAGCCCTATCACAGGGCTTGGCACACAGGAGGCACCCATTTAGTGTTTGTCCAGTTAATCGATACACGAATAGTGCTCTGCTGCTGGGCCTACTGAGATGTGACTCTAGAATTTTCACCTAAGGTAGAATTGATACTTTGTTTATACTTGCTACAAGCACTAGAAGCCAAACAATGGAAACACGAGATATCTGAGCTCAACACACCTCATGGATATCAACTAGGCATGGTATTCATATGGGGCTGACTCCTTGCATAAAGAAAGAGATTCTGTAGATAACGGTTTTTAAAAACAGGGCAGAGCATGGGGACTCACACCTGTAATCCCAGCACTTTGGGAGGCCAAGGTGGGAGGATTGTTTGAGGCCAAGAGTTCAAGACCAATCTGGCAGACATAGCGAAACCCTGTCTCTACAAAAAATTAAAAAAAATTAAAAATTGAGAGTTTTTTTTTTTTTTTTTTAAAAAGGAGTACAATCCATAATAGCCAAAAAATGAATCATGAATCAGTTTAATATCCAGTGAGGGTGAATGGTTCAGTAGATTATCGCATGTCCCCTGAGAAGGATACCGTGGAGCATCAGTAAATGTGGTGAGTATAAAGACTAAGTAGCAGTGTGGAAACGATTATGAAAAAGAAATAGAAAAAAAGGATCGTCAGTTGCAAACTTGCTATTCTTGCGACTACATAGTGTGTGTGTACGTGTAACATACATTACACTTAAATACATAGATATGCATGGTAGAGGAGAGTGGTGGAAAGAGTGGAAAAATTATGAGAAAAATTTAAAATGGTGGAAGTGGTTTTTTTTTTTGCTTTGTAAAATTGTTCTATTATTGACTTTATATCTTTTTAAAAATGAAAATAATATCAAAAGAATATTTCAAAACAAATCTGGAACTCCAGAATGTTAAAGTGATTCTCTCTGAGTGGTAGTATTAAGGAAGAATTATAATAATTTTTGCATTTTCTTATTTTTCTCCATCACATATTTAACATTTATAATTAGATAAAAGCAATAAAGTAAATACTCTCTTCCTTCTCCCGCTTTGGACAGACCTACTTCCTTCCCCATCGCTCTCGAATGTGGTCAAGTGACTTGCTTTTGCTGTCAGGTTAATGGCGGTGCTTGTGTAGGGGCCTTGCCCTCTTGCACTCTGTCATCGCTATGAGAAGAAAGGACATGCTCTGGGTAGACGGCCCATCTGAGAAAAATGAGAGACATGTGGCACAGTCTTGGGCCCAACTTGAAGCTTGGAGCCAAGACCAACAGAGCCCAGCCTAGAACAGCTGACCCTAGACAACCCACAGATGCAGGAGTGAGAAGAAATGATGGTTGTATTAAGTCACTGGAGATTTGGGGGTGTTAGTGGTTATTACTTTGACAATAACTTGGTGATAAATATTAATTTTCAATATCAATATTCTAAGCAAAATATATCTCTTATTCTTCCTGTCCCATCTTCCATTCTTACCAAATGGTGTACCACAGAAGTGGCCCAGGCTGGGAGTGACTAAGCTCATTCTCAGCTTGGAGAGGAATGTTAACCTAGAGAGATTTCAAGAATTCTACAACATCAGAGGCTTAAAACAGATGACAAACTGACTCTAAAACTATCGCGTTGTCCCTCTCATCCATAGCATTATCACCATATTGATAAGACACCTGAATTCCAATCACAGTTATGCCTGATTTGGATTCCTTACTAGCCTGTTCTCGTAGTCATTTCTCAAAACTATTTGCTGCCAAAAAGTAGGAAGGAATGTAACCCAAACCCAAACCCAAACCAACAAATGCTGATCAATAGCATTTCAATCAGTTCCTTGCTGCAAATAGCACATGAAAAATGTTACAGTTCAAATTCTAACTGTAAGGTCTCCAGGATGGGGTCACTGGGTTTGCTGAAGTGATTTCCTTAAAATATCTAATTGGTGGGCCCTTCTCTTCCCCAGAAACTGAGCGCCCTGCAGAGTGAGTCACTCCCCCTCCCTGTGAGTGGGTGAGAGGCTGTCCTTTCCGGGAGAACACTAAAGGGGCCCCAGGCTGTGAAGAGAGGCAGCCTTTCCTCAGCCTCCAGGGACCAGGGGCAGGAGTAGGAAGGATGAGCGCAAGGACGTCAGCCAGCCTCTTTAACCTACATCATTGCACTGCAGGGGCCGTGTGTCTGGACGGAATTCGATATATGGGTCCAAAACATTGTCCCAGCCGTTGGTTCACTGAAGCACATGGCCCGGCTTGAGATTGTTACTATCATAATTCACAGAGTTTCTGGTTTGAGTGTGTGTTCAGGCTTTTGCTGACAGGCATGATTCTGCCACCTGTTAGTTGTGTGACCTTGGCCAGTCTACTCAAGCTCTCTGAGAATCTGTCTGTAAAGGGAGGCTGTGTTGTAGTAGCGCCCACCTCAGGGGGGCTTTTACGAAGGTTAAAGAAAGAAATGCATCAGTTTTCTTTAGCTGGTTTCCTCAGCTATTTGCTTAACACAGAACAAAACAGAACAGAAAAAACAAATCTCCAAAATCTTGAATTGCAGTATTTGGTACACACATAATAGAAATTCAATGAAGTAAAAATAGAAAAAAACTTATCCATAATTCCACCATCCAAAGATAGCCAATGTAAACATACTGATCTACAGCCTTCCAATTATTTTTTTGTTTGCACACACAGACACACATATATTCACAAAATTGGTTCATAATACTATTTTGTAACCCGATTTTGTTCCTTAATAAATGATCATAAATATATTTTCTTGCCAATAAAGGTGTCTTTTAGTATGTGTATTAATGGTTGTATAACATTTCATTGTATAGATGTAATATTTTTATATCCCCTATTTTTTGATTTTGTTTCTTTCCTCATTTCTACTCTTATAAATAAATAACTCTTTGATTAGTATTCATGTACATACATTCTTGTGATTGACTATTTTTATTTTTTAAATTAAAAAAATTTTATAGGTACATAGTATTTGTACATATTTATGGGGGACATATGCTATTTTGTTACATGTGTAAAGTGTGTTATGATCTAGTCAGAGTGTTTAGGGTATCCATCACCTCTAGTATTTATCATTTCTATGTGTTGGGAACATTTCAAGTCCTCTATTCTTGCTATTTTTTTTGTGGGGGGGGGACAGGGTCTCGCTCTGTTGCCCAGGCTAGAGTGCAGTGATGTCTTAGCTCACAGCAACCTCAAACTGCTGGGTTCAAGCCATCCTCCTGCCTCAGCCTCCCGAGTAGCTGGGACTACTAGCACATGCGACCACGCTGGCTAATTTTTCTATCTTTTGTAGGGATGGGGTCTCATGCTTGCTCAGGCTGGTCTTGAACTCTTGACCTCAAGCAATCCTCCTACCTTGGCCTCCCAAAGTGCTAGGATTACAGGCGTGAGCCACCACACCTAGCCTATTCTAGCTATTTTGAATATACAATACACTGTTGTTAATTATCGTCACCCCACTTTGCTATAGAACATTAGAACTTATTTCTTCTGCCTGATGGTATGTTTGTACCATTAACCAACCTCTTTTTATCCACCCCTCACAAAACACACATCCTCCCCAGCCTCTAGTGTCTATAATCCTACTCTCTACCTCCATGAGATCAATGTTTTTAGCTACCGCATATGAATAAGTATGTGCAGTATTTGTCCCCATGCCTGCTTTGTTCCACTTAATGTAATGACCCCCAGTTCTATTCATATTGCTGCAAAAAACAAGAATTTCATTTTTTTATGGCTAAATATCATTTCAGTGTGTACATATACCACATTTTATTTATCTATTCATCCATTGATGGACACTCAGATTATTTCGTATCTTGGCTATTGTGAATAGGGCTGCAATAAACATGGGAGTGCAGATATCTCTTTGATATACTGATTTCCTTTCTTTTGGACATATGCCCAGCAGCAGGATTGCTGGATAATATGGTAGATCTATTTTCAGTTTTTTAAGGAACCTCCACACTGTTTTCTGTAACAGCTGTACTAATTTATATTGCCACCAACAGTGTTCTAGTGTTTTCCTTTCTCTCCATCCTTGCCAGCATCTGTTATTTTTTGTCTCTTTAATAATAGCCATTCTAACTGGGGTAAGGTTGTGGTTTTGATTTGTATTGATGTTGGGCATTTTTTCACATACCTGTTGGCCATTTGTATGTCTTCTTTTGAGAAAAGTCTATCCATGTCTGTGCCCACTTTTTAATGGGATTGTTTGTTTATTGCTATTGTTTGAGTTTTTGTATATTCTGGATATTAGTTCCTTGTTGCATGAATAGTTTGCGAACATGTTTTCCCATTCAACAGGTTGTCTCTTCATTCTATTTGTTGTTTCCTTTGCTGTGCAGAAGCTTTTTAGTTTAATATAGGGTCATTTGTCTATTTTTGTTTTTGTTGCTTGTGCTTTTGAAGTCTTAGCCATAAAACTCTTTGCCCAGACCAATGTCCTGAAGTGTTTCCTCTATTTTTTTTCTAACAGTTTTATAGTTTCTTGTCTCATGTTTAAGTCTAATACATTTTGAGTTGATTTTTGCATATGGTGAGAGAGAGGTCTAGTTTCAGTCTTATGCATATGGATACCGAGTTTTCCCAGCATCATTTATTGAAGAAGAGGTCCTTTCCCCAAAATACATTCTTAGTGCCTTTGTCAAAAATCAGTTGGCTGTATAGATGTGGATTTATTTCTGAGTTCTCTATTCTGTTTCACTGGTCTATGTGTCTGTTTATATGCCAGTAACATGCTGTTTTGGTTATCATAGTTTTGTAGTATGTTTTGAACTCAGATAATGTGATGCCTCCAGCTTTGTTCTTTTTATTCAGGATTGCTTTGGCTATTCTGGCTCTTTTTTGGTTCCGTATGAATTTTAGAATTGTTTTTTTCTGTTTCTGTGAAAAATGACATTGGTATAATATTTTGATAGGGATTACATTGAAGCTGTAGATTGCTTTGGGCAGTACGATCATTTTAACAATATTAATTCTTTCAAACTGATCACTTTTAAAGGTAATTTTTCAGATGTGGAATAACTGGTTAAAATTGCAAACATTTTAATTTTGCTTTGTATATATTTCCAAATTGCCTTTCAGGGAAGTTCTAGCAACTTCAGCTCCTGGCAGTGGTGAATTAACATGCCTATTTTCACCATATTCTTGCTAAAACTGGGCCTTGATCACTTTTTAACCTTTGTCTATTTGACAAATGATAAATGAGTTGTTGCATTGTTGTTTTTAATTTATGTTTTTTACTATCGAAAATGAAACTATTTTCATATTTATTGGTCATGTTCTTGATCATTTAAAAAAATTAAAGCTTTTTCTTATTGAAATGTAGGAAGGAAGTCTGTTAATTAATTAGAGGATTTAAGTTTTGCTTCATATTTTATGAATATTATTCTAGTTTTTCATTGACTTTTAATTTTATGAATTTTTTGACATTGTATACATTTGAAAATTGTATGTACTTAAATCTAGTAATTTTTTGACTTCCTCTTATAATACATCATGCTTAGAAAGACTGTAGCATATTTAAATTTTTTTTTTTTTTTTAGAGACAGGGTCTCACTCTGTCACCCAGGCTGAAGTACAGTGGCATGATCATAGCTCACTGCAGCCTTGAACTCCTGGGCTCAAGCCATCCTCCTGCCTCAACCTCCTGGATTGCTGGGTGGAGTCTTTCTTAAAATTATTTTTCCCCCAGGAATGCGTATGCCTGGTATGTTTTCTGAGTCTTTGAATGACCAAGAATAAAGTTCTGCAGTTCTTATGTGAGAACGATAGCTGGTATAGAGACCTTTGACACACACTTTTTCCTTCTCGAAATTCTTGTAGAGGCTATTCCACTATTTTCTGAAATTTGGTGTTGAGAGATAAGTCTGATGGCAGGCAGATTTGCCCTCCTAGTATGTACCCTAGTTTTTGGTTTGTTGGGCAGGCTGATTCCAAGATTTTTCTTTATCTTTGGAATGAAAAAGATAAATCAGGACATGATAGAAGAGTCTATTATCTATTTTGGCCCGGAACTCAGTGGGTCTTTTAGATTGAGGACAGGGATTTCCCCAACCTAAGAAAATTATCTTTTATTACATATTTGGTCACACTTCTTTTCTGCCTGATGTCTTTTCTTTCCCTGTGTTTTGTGTGTGTTTGATCTCTAGGACCTATCCTGCATGCCTCTCATCTCTTCATTCTTAATTTTCACATTGTGCATTTTCCCTGAGTCCCGGAATGCCCCTGGCTGGCCAACTGCTTTGCTCCTCTTGTCTTTGGCATTGTCCAATTTTTAAGTCAGTATTGCCGTTGGATTTTTATCTTGGGTAATTATTGTTTCACCTCTAAGCAGTCTTCCTTGATGTCAGATTGCTCCTATTTCCTGGGTACAGTCTTCTCTCAATTATTGTTGACGACCTGAATTTAATATTTCACAAAATGTCACTCTCTTTCCTTCAGCAAGAGTTTTTCAAAAGAGCATTCTTTTTTTGAGCTCCTGAGCATGTTTTTATATACCCGGATGTGCTTCCCTACTTGCTAATCCTTACAAAGGGAGGTCTACGTTTGCCCAGTTTGGGGACTTGGGAGAAGCTCCATCAGATTGTTTAGGTGCGTGTTTAATTTCCTTAATCCGGAAGAATAGGCCAAGGAGATATAATTTCTGTAGTTTAATTTCTCTGGATCAGTTTCAGTTTTCTGGGAGAGGGAAGAGGGAACCACATCTACAGGTGGCTGTTATGACAAGGCCTACCCATGTTCCTAAATCCCTTTTTTTGTGGGCAGGGGCATCACCCCCTTCTCTAATGGACAGGGTGGCTCTTGTGATGAGCCTGTTGTGGCAATGCCCCCGCATTTCTTTTCACACGGTTTGAGCCAAGTGCCATCCAGAAGCGACAGCCAGGAGCTGCTGCTCTCTGTGCACTGCGGTCAGACACAGGCAGGGATTCATGGGCGTGCAACCAGGGAGTCCCGTGGCGTCCTTTGCTCAGAAGGCCCCCACACTTGGCTTAATGCTCTGCTGCTCTGCTGCCCTACCTTGAACTCTTAAGAATCTTATATTTGAATCTGTACGTGGATGAAGTCCACTGGGACAACTGAGCACGTGTGAGGGAGGGACTGGAGTCGCGCTCCTGCTGGATCCTGCCTCCCGCCCCGTCCCCGAAACGCGTTCTTGGCCACTCACTCCCCCGCCTCAGCCCCACGCCCTTCCCCATTTTGCCCTGCAACTGCCGTATCCTCCAACAAGGTGGCGACTAGGTGGTGTCACCAGGAGAGGCTTGTGACCTGATATCACCCTCTGCTTCTTTTGGGGAATCTGTGCACAGGCAAGGGAAGGATTGGGGTTGGGCACAGCGACAGCTCTCCCCCGCCTCCAGCTGGCAGTGCAGGCATCTGGTGGGCAGGGGAGGTGAGCTCCATCCCCCACTCAAGTACTTAGCATGTCGCAGTGCAGAGGTTTGAAGACCCTTTGGGGGTCACCTGACTGCCGTGGGCTGGGGAGGTGGGCCCTGGGAAGGGGAGACCCCGGACCGGACTGGGGACCCACGGAGCACTGGCAGGAAGAGACCCCAGCAAGCCCCAGGCCCCAGTGTCTTGGGTGGGGGTGGGGGGGCCCAGTGCTGCGAGGGTCTACACCTGCCCAGAGCACC
Organism: Indri indri; assembly: GCA_004363605.1. NCBI lineage: Eukaryota > Metazoa > Chordata > Mammalia > Primates > Indriidae > Indri > Indri indri. The sequence continues at coordinate 9,670 of RJWJ010006582.1, read as the reverse complement.
CCCTTTGCCACACGATTTCCCAGGTGTTTGCACAATTCAAGAGGAAGATAATGGCGTCCCGATAATGTGGCAGGTGTGTGCTCAGGTGATGACCTGGGAATATACAGAGTTGCCATTTTGTGTCTACCCCGTATTTATGAGCCGTTCATCTGAGTAACACATGCAAATCTCTCCCAGGGTGTCTGAGGCCTGATACAGAGTTAATAATGTTGATTTCCTTCTCCTTTCCTTGTCTCCTCTGAGTCTGTCACTGTTACAACTCAGCCTGGTGGCCCCCTTCATTTTTTTCATTTAAAAACCCTCAGGACAGTCGCACCCCTCTTCAGAAATGAATGGCAGGCTTGTCTGTCCCCCGGTGCCCTTCCGTGGAACACAGAAGCGGCCCGCGGGCTGAGCACTCTGCTCTGCCAGGTCCTTCTCACTTGCTCGGGCAAGAACAAGCTGGAGAGGCCCAGAGCGGTCCCCCGGCCTGCGTGGGGAAGCCAGCGCCGCGTCCCCTCCGCGCACTCTCCACCTTCGTCTTCACTCCCACCGGCCACCTTAGGGCTCCTGGCCGAGGTTGGGAACAGAAGGAACCCTGTGCCTCCGTTTGCCTAGGACTGAAACGGCTGTGGATATGTCTTTCACGGCAGATTTTGCTGAGGAGGGAGGTTTGCACCTGTTTGGAGCCGGCATTGCATTTAGAGAGAGCAAGGGGAAACAGAAACAAAGGCCAGCGCATCTGGAATGATTACTGCCAAAATTACTTACCAAAGACATCTGCGAAGCTGTGATCCATTCGGGAGAAATGCGAAAATGAGCCCCTGCCGAGTCTCCCAGCAAAATGATTCCCCTGGGCTGTGAACCTGGGCAGCACAATTTATTTACATTATTTATGCACTGAAGTGGCTTGGAGCCTCCAGATTGAGTAGTGGTGAGAGCAGACACCCTGGTGTGTATTCCACGCACAGAGCATCGTAACAGTGATGCATTGCCACTTTTTGGGAGTTGGAGAGTGAGGGGCATAGCATTTAGAAGCAGAAAGAGATTTCTAGGCCATCGGAAGTGCTGGCTAAGATGTACAGATGCAGGTGTACTTCCGAGCTCAGCACAAAGCAAACTGCCATACAACATCCTGAGTGCATGACGGATGAATACATGAACCAAGGCTTTATCTGAACTCAGAAATATGTTCTACATTTTGGTTCTGGAAATTGCATTCTTGAAAACACACCAATTTCTACTACAATTCACTCTAAGAATTAATGATCCTATGGAGTAATTTTGATTTTTCAAAGATGTTATGTTTTTTCTTTAAAGCCCTTAATCCACATATGCAAAGGCACTGGATGGATGATTCCAGCTGATTAATGGAGAAATGGAGATAGAATGGTCTCCGTGCAGCCCTGAATGTTGGGAGGTTCAGAATCACTTAATCTGATTTTGAGGCCCATGCACACAGATCAGTCTCCTGTGGACACACTCTTCCAAATCCCTTCAGATCTTGGAAGAATCAGTTGGTGCCTCTCAGAGGCAGAGATGGAGCCTCCTTTCTCTACCTCCAAACCCCTCAAGTCAGGCAGCAGGATCGCCCAGCCTCACTACAGTGCCTCCTAGCCTGGCCCGCATGGGAGCCGCCACTTGGCCACACAAATGAGAACTGAGAAGACCCAGGACATTCTGGAGAGCACAGGAGGAGTGAACTGTGAGGAATCCAAGAAGCTTCCCACAGTGACCCCAGACCGTTGCACCACGGTTTCCCCTAGATCTGCATTTATTTACTCATTAGTTGGTTTGTTCATTCATTCTTTTATTTATCCAACAAATATTTCTAAACTGCATAGATGTGTAATGGGCCTTTAAATTTTCCATCCCCCTTCCTGACCCTCTGAGAGCTTAAAGACAATTAGACTTTAGATTGTTCCAAGGCAAGGACTATATGTTTTTTGCCTGTGAAAACTCAGAGCCAAGTATAGCCCTTGGTGCATAATTGGAATATTTGCTCAGGAAATACCTGTTGCATGAATGAATGAGAGAAATGCTTCTGAAAGTAGGGAGAAAAGCATTGCCCAAACTTAAACAGTGATGTTACCATGGGGTCGGCATCACGCAACATGTTTTCAGTAATGTGTGGGTGGTGAGGTTTCTCCTGATGGGGCTGGTGGCACAGATGTCTGTCACATTTGGGCATTTAGAGCACAGAGCTTTTGGGAGGCCCCTACATGCTACAGCTTGGCAGTTTCCCTCAAATCATTCAGATATGCATCTTTAGCCCAGTGGACACAGGGACTTGTCCATCAGTACAAGTCCAGGTGTCTGACCTTGTAGGGTAGTGAGAAGGAAATGCAAAAGATTAAAAATTTCAGTTGGCACCTCTACTTATTTTCTTATATTTGGAAAAGTGCTGGATTTCTGTTACTCTGTTATCCATCCTGCAGACTTTTCTAACATTATCACTGAAGTTTCCAATCCTCAAGTAGTCAATTAAACACATTAAGTTTTGCTTTTTCTAGATTCTGCCTCCTTTTCCAAAGCTTTTTAATGTCTTTTTCTGATCTGTCATGAAAACAAATGTGAATTGGTCAACATAAAGTAAGTTCTAGCATGAGGCACTTCCTGACTTTGGTGGTCTGTTCACTTCAATTTGACTCTGATTACAAAAGAATATTCTACTGGAATAGAATAGCACATCATAGTAGCACCCCAAATTTCACTGTTCATACCTTCACAGAATTTCTTCTCATATGGAATTCCATCTTTTGGATCAACACCCTTTAAAAAGAGAAATTATGAGATTAGCAGTTTGGTTTTAAATTTATGAGACACATACACTAAATCCTTTCTAAATGGCTTTGAAAGCACAAAGGCAAATGAGTAGATAAAACACTTTAAAGTCTCTTGAGCCCCTAATCAACACAGCAGCACTCCATGCCAAGTGAGCTGGGCTCCGAGGAACTGGGGACAGGAGTCAGGAGACACCCAGACACTGGGCCATCTCCCTCAGAGGGATGCAGGGATCTGGGAGAGGTGCCTGGACCAGGAGTCTCACCAAGGGACCACTGAGTGACTGGGACACAAGGTCAGGGTGGGTTCTGCAGTCTCTGAGCTCGAGACCTAAGTGTACCAACATCTCTAGCACCTAAGGATGGATGCTTCTAGAGCAACAATTCTCAACAGGGGCAATTTTGTGCCTCCCCCTCCCTGGGGACTGTGGCAATGTCTGGAGACATTGCTGATTGTCATAGTTGGGTGGGTGTGCTACTGGAATCTGATGGGCAGAGGCCATGGATGTTGCTAAGTATCCTGCAGTTTATAGGAAAGCACCACCAGCAAAGGATTATCTGACCAAAACATCAATAGTGCTGAGATTAAGAAACCTGGAAGTGAGATTGCGCCTGTGAATGGAACTGAGTTACTATGGCTGGGATTTCCTAACACCTAAAGTTACAGCTACCCATTAGTGGAGTGGCCATTCTTCAGAAGGAATATTCCTAGTATGCCAAGATGAAAGTGCTTGGTGGTCAGAGATGTGTTGGGAAGAGTGTGCTCACTCTCCCGGGCTTGAGTGAGAGCGAGCTCCCCCTGCACAATAAAACATCAAAGAACCTGCTAACATCATTCTCAACACTGGTGTCCCGTGGGCACAGTTTGGACAGTGTTGGACTTGATGGTCTTAAACTCCCTCTGAGTTTGTGACATTGTGATTCTGTGAGTCGTTTTTCCTGTGGGAAGAGATGGGGATGAAGGTAATGTGTCTTTCTCCATGACCATGATGAGCTCATGGTGGATTTCCTCTGGTCTCACACAGTCTCTTGCTTGCCCCCTGCCCCCCCCTTATGTGGGTGGCATTCCATGTCAGAGGCAAGGGTGGGACCATGGAATGAAGACAGACCCTGATCAGCCCCCTTGGCTGCCATGTCCTCTGGCATGACAACTAAGCTTGGGTTTATCAAAACAAGAGTTGCCTTGGGAGTCTTGGCACCATAACCTCTAGGGGAGATGTCTTCCCCCCAGTGAAAAGGCAGAGTGACTGAGGGGTAGGGTGGGTGGGGCACAGTCATCTGTCATGCTTTCAATATCCCAGAAGCCATGGGACCAGAATGTATACAACAGGTGATTACTGATACAAGCCTGGACCGTTAGTGTCCTGGAGAGAGGAAAATATTTACAAAAATATTCTCCTCTTCATCCAACCATATAAATGAGGCAACTAGTCAGAGGAAATGTACCTTGAAGCCAGGAAATCTTAAGCTTCAGGGGCCCTCATTTGTACTGCTCTTGTCCATGTGCGTGCTGGGAGTGACTGGGAGCTATAGAGTGTTCCGGGGGTGGGGGCGGGGGTGGGGGAAGCCAGGCTTCGATTAGGATTTGTTTTTCCATAAACGCTGCTGGTAAATCAGAAAAAGAGATCTCAAAAGAAGCGGACCTGAATTTCTAAGACTCCAGAAATGTTTTAAGATTTCTTTTATTGCTCTAAATAATTATTGACTCTGATACTTGATTTTGTATTCGTAAGTTGGTATCCTTTTTCTTCATGAGGAGCCGTCAAATCATGTAAGTTTAGGACCCCACACATGGGGGTCCGCTGTGCCGCTGCTGTCCACAGATGCATGTTTGGTCGGCTTTCCTCCCTCCTTCTCTCTTCTCTATCTGGAAGCTGCAAATCCATTATTCATAGGGAACTGGGGCACCGAGCGTTAGCAGCCTCAAGGTGTGGGTAGCGAGGTAAATCCAGGGTGATTTCTGCTCTGCCTGACGAGGCTTATGAAATAGAAAAAAAATGGCTGCAACAAAATAAGAACAGCATGTGGTTCGCTCCAACAGCTGTGTGGGTTGCGGTAAAACTTTGCTAACACTATTCTTCATTTAATTTCACACTGTTCAAAGCAGAATAAAGGGATTAGATGTGGGTGACCTTAAGCGAGGCTTAAAGGGCCCATCACTGAGAGAGCCTCAACACTTAGTACATCACTGGCACTCTTCCTGTGTGATCAGAATTCTATACCCATCTTTCGAGCAGCAGAAAAAGAGTTGCTTCGGGCTGTCACTGTCTTCCCAGGGTCTGACTGACGCAAACAGGTGATAGGCTTTTGGGGAGGGTGGGGAAAAGGGGATGGGGTTAAATTTGAATGTGGTTGCTCACCCAAATGCCATTACAGTTTGAATCCTGATGTGCATCCCAGTTGTCTGGCCTGAGGAGGAAACATCAATATTGGTCTTCGGCACATACTTGTCCCTCAGTGAATGTCAGTTTCATGAATGAATGAATGGACGGAGGAGTGCTACTCAAAATGCCATGGAGAGAAAACAGCATTCCTCATGGAAGAGTGCCACGTACCGCTGTATGTTGTGATGCCCAGAGGCCTCATTCAGCCTCTTTGCATTAATCTTGGTTTTGTATGTTCACTGGGAGCTCTGGATCAAATCCCTTTTCTTGATTGACTATATTCATGGAGTATATTGTTGTAGAATGGTGCTGATGAACATAATTAACAAATCTGCACCCCATTGTGCCACTAAATGCCCAAATATCTGGTTAATTCAATGCTTTGGCACTGTAGTCGCAGCTGAGGTGAGGGCTGGCATATCCATTTTTTAAGTCAGAGATGTGATTGACTGAACATCAGCCCAGGGATAAAGCGTGGCGTGCTTCCCATCCATCGGAGCCCTCTCCTTACTCCTCGGGGGAGAGGCCCCTATTTCTGGGCCCAATCCTGCATATAGAACTTATACAGAAGGCTGGATAAATGTCCACAATAATCTATTTACTTTCTCGTTTCTCCCATTCAACTATCAGCTCCAGGAGAGGAGGCATATTTCTATTTTGTTTACCACCCAGCACGATGCCAAGTGCTTGGCAAACAGTTGGTGCATTTCCTGGACAAATGAATGAGTAAACGAACAAATGAATACTGTTCTTTTTTTGCTAAAGCTTTAGTTCGATTGAGAAGTGGAGGTTCTTTCTCTGTATAAGTGGGAATACCCTAGGCTGGGGGAAGGAATTATGCCTCCTGCCCCCTTTCTTGAAGGTAATTTTCAAAATCGGTGGCCAGTGGAAATAGTCACCTTCTGCCTGGGTGGACTGACTTGTTGCTGTCGTTACAGTCTCGCCCTCGCCAGTGATAGCCCCGCAGCGTCTGAAATTGAAGAACACGCATAGGAGGTAGTCAGTCTGTTTGGGTGTTATCCAGGAGGAAGGTTAATCGGAGCTGTCTGGGTGGTACTGACATCTGCAGGTTTTAATTCAAATTCAGTCTAGGAATACTGAAGCACACCAAGAAAATTAAGATTAATATGATAAGACATGCTGTGGGAGGTGAAATGTAGTATAACACCAGGGCCAATGACAGGTGGCAGGGTGTGTGTGCATATGCGAATGTGTGTGTGTGTGTGTGTGTGTGTGTAATGTTGGGTGCGTGCCTATATGTGTGGGTGTGGGGGGTGTATGTGTATGTGTTTATGTGTATGCATGTTGTAGATGTGCATGCATGTACACGTGTGTCTGTGTAGATATGTTTATTCATGCATGTGTGTCTATGCACATCTCTAGAAACAGCAGAATCATCCAACTTCCTGAAATTCCTCTATCAACCATCATTCTTCTCAGACTATAAAACAATCGGTTTATTTGGCCAAATGATTAATCATTTTACTGAATAATTTAAAAATCTCTAGCCAACAGACACACACACTTTAAAAAAGTAAGTTAAAGTAAGTTTAAGAATTTCCCAAATAATTCACAATACCTTTCAAGATAACCTTGGTTCCCACAGAGAATCCCAGCTGGGAACTGAAATAAAAACGGTCTGGACCTAAGATTTACTCTGATGGCCTATGTATTATCATGATGCCAGAAAGTCCTTAAAAATCATGAAATAATGTGTTGTTCATAAAATTAATAATGCATTCAAATGAAATTCTGTCTTGTCTTATTAAAGGAAAGAAATTTGTAGGAAGCAATGCAATATTTAGTGAACATCTAATCATTCTTAATAATACTTACTGGGAAGACGCTGTATTTGTCTGAATCTACATCTTTGAATGGCACAGAATTTTGAAAAGCTCTAGAAAAAAGAAAACAAAACATCTGGTGAGCTAAGAAAAAAAGAAACCATGTTTGCAAAAACAAACAGAGACATTTTCAGATACAGCTGTGTTGAGTTTTGTGACAGAGGGCCACTCTAAAAATAGAATTAAGGGTCTGCATGGTACACGAGACAGCCAGCCAAACTGTGCCACTCTCTGCTCTCCACTCAACAGGATGGTTTTCTCTCTGATGTTTAACTTGGCCCCTATGGGGAAGTGAAATAATTGAATTGAAATTTTAGAGGATGTGGGATATTGATAGTGAGATCCCAGGAAGTAGGAGACTTTATTTTGAGTTCAGTCAATGAACTCAGCACTACAAATTGAATTCCTGCCATTTTACACATTCTGTTATGGAAAGCTTTTCTTAAAATTTTACTCTTTTTAACTACTTACTCTGAGAATCTTGAGGCATTTATTATAGTTGTCATTCACTGGCAACTTTCATTCCCATTCATGAGCCTAGGAAACCAAGGACCCGGCTGTGATGACCAAATACATCCACGCTGAAGCCACGGACACTCACAAGCGTGGATTTCCCCTGTGCCCTCACCACCAGACTGTTCCCAGTCTCTGTGGAAAATGCTGCTTTTGGTTTAGGAAAATCACTTGTGAGGTAGCAGAATAATGCAATCATATGGCAGGGTAAAGCTCTTCTGGGGCCTAGAATTTATAGCAAGTAACATGACCCTTTATAGCTGTGGTCCCCAACCCCTGGGCTGTGGACTGGTACTGGTCCATGGCCTGTAAGAAACCCGGCCGCAGCCACTCTCCATCACTCGCATCACTGCCTGAGCTCCACCTCTCCCCCTCCTGCCTGTGGAAAAATTGTCTTTCATGAAACTGTTCTCTGGTGCCAAAAAATTTGGGGATTGCTGCTTTATAGGATTTACTAAATGACCTTTTGAGTCATGAGGGCATCTCAGCAGTTCTGAGAACCTCAAGACACGCTGCTAGCGTTGAGCCCGTCTTTTGCACTCTGGGGTGGTGGACCCACCTGAAGGCCAGGTTACAGGCCTCTCTGGGGAAGCCCTAAAGGGCACCGTGCTGGTTATATATGTAGCCTGTATCCTGCTCTGCAATTCTGGGGCTGGGAATTTTGGAAAACACACTTCCCAGGTTCCCTTGCCAGCTAGAGCTGGCATTGGAGGGAAGACAGGGCAGAGAGAGGAGAGGAGCAGTTGTTCTCTCCCTGTCCCTGGATGTTCCCTTCAGTGGCACCGGCTCTAGCCACAGCTGGCCCTCCTGGGAGTCCCAGCCTGCGTGGCTGCTCATTTTCACCCCCAGCCAGCCAGCACAGCTAGGCTGCTTCTCCTTCCCCTTTTGGCTCTTTCAGCCTCTTCAACACTTATAAAACTGGTTCCTTGTATTAAACCTTCCCTACATGAAATACCTGGCATGGTTCTGTTTCCTGACTGGCACTGAGTAGGACCCCAGGATGAACAAGCGTGGGGAGGACCCTGGGGGCAGGGGTGCAGGGAGCGTGGAAGGCAAGCTCCTGTCTTGGGCGACTCGTTGGCTTCCAGGACCCAGTGCAGAAGGAGACGTGGCTGGCGTCTCCTAGCTAGTCCTCCCTACCTCCCTGTGCCGGGGAGCAGGGGAGGCTGAGACCCTGAAAGAACAAGGCAGCTGGCTGCCTTTTAGTGTCTCAAAGAAGAATTTTCCCCTAGAATTTAAGTCCTCTTGCCAGATCCGAGTTGAGTGTGGCAGGTCATAAGGGCTCCAGAGTCTGCGGTTAGAACCTGCTCTGTCCACCACTTCCTTACTAGCTCTGGGGTCCTAGGAAAGCAATTTAACCTCCTCGAGCCTCGTTCTTTTTTTTACCTGTAAAATGTGACTCATGCCATCTCCCTCCCAGGGTTTATTGGGAGGATTAAATGAAACAACATGAAAAGCCCCTGGTATTGGGCCTCACAGAGTGCTTGCAGCTGTGGTTATGAGTGCTTGCAGTCTGAAAGGAGAAATTCACCTTCCGCTTGGGCTGGGCACAGTTGAACAGGGCCAGAGAGGAATGACCAGCAGAGAGAAAGGGAGGTTCTACTTGCTGACTGCACACATCCCCTCTTACGTGGAAAGTTAGACCGGCCCTGGGGGAAGGTGGCGAGGGATGCAGTAGTAATCCAGGTGTGGGCTGTAGCCAAATGCCACCGCTGTATCACCCAAAACTTTGATTTTCCCACTGCTCAAGAGGTGGGAGATGAAGGTTCCAGAAGGGGACTCAGAGAGGCTGTGATGCTGCTTTTCCTTACACAAAACAGGAGGTAGGACAAGATCATCTGTAAGATTCAGCCCTGCTCTGACATTCAAAGGTTCTAGATACATCCCATTCCTTGTTTGCTCTGAGCTACGAATGTTTTTCTCCCACTGCATCTTCTGTCAAGAAAGCAATGTTCCAGCCTGGGCAACACAGCAAGAGCTCATCTCTACAAACAATGACAAAATTAGCACGGCGTGGTGGCGCATGCCTGTAGTCCTAGTGTAGGCTGAGGTAAGAGGATCGCTTGAGCCTGAGAATTGGAGGTTACGGTGAGCTATGATAGAGCCACTGCATTTCAGCATGGACAAACTCCAGAATAAGACCTTTTCTAAAAAAAAAGAAAAAAAA